>MU781663.1:26964-84328 GCA_026770625.1 Nicotiana glauca
ATCAAAAACCCAACCAAACGACGTCCGAATGACTTGAAATTTTGCACACATATCCCAAATCACCTAACGAAGTTACAGCAACTTCCAGAACTCTGTTCCAACTCTTGGATCAAAATCTCACCTATCAAACGGATATCACTAAAATACTAGCTTTCGGCATTTCTAGCCTAAATGAGCTATGGACTTCCAAAATACATTCCGAACACGCTCCCAACCCCGAAATCACCTAACGGAGCTAACAGAACCATCGGATTCCCATTCCGAGGCCGTCTTCATACAGTTCTGATTACGGACCATTTTTCAACACTTAAACTCTCATTTAGGGACTAAGTGTCCCAAAACACTCCGAATCCCAACACCGAACGTCCCGGCAAACCAAAATAGTAGAAATGAACTTAGGGAAAGCAGTTAGTAGGGGATCGGGGCGTAAATTCTAAAAACGACCGGTCGGGTCATTACAGTAGTACCATAAAAATTCTTCAATTCTCGATTTATAAGAAGCGGTTCGCGTCGCACAAGATTGAATAGGAATGAATTAAAGGCATAAGCCTCCATGGATCAAATCGCACGATGAGGAATCAAGAAAGGAAGTACTCCTAACAGTTCTGCAGCCTCCCGAGGATAAGTACAGACGTCTCCGTACCGATCCGCGAGACTCTAGACTTGCTCATGACTCATGAGACCCTAGGAACCTAGTGCTCTAATATCGTGTTGTCACGACCTAAAATCCACTAAAGGTCGTGATGGCGCCGGGCTCCACTATCAGGCAAGCCAACAACAAATAACTAGTAACTTCTCGTTTAAATATTTTCTAAAATCACTTCTTTTATGCGTTTAATCAATACGTGATAAATTCCACTGAATAAATGATTAAATATTTAACAATTTTAAATTTCTAAATAAACCCATAGACATCCCCAGAACCCGGTGTCACAAGTGCATGAGCTATTTCTAAGAAACAATACAATACAACATCCGTCTGGAATACAAATGGGCAGAAAGTAAATACAATATACTGGAAGGGAATATAGTAGCTGTGGGCCACCTCGATTAATGCAACTCACCTAGTCCCAGTATCATCCATGCTGCTACGCCCAGTAGGATACTAGTAGAGCATGTGCCTGTGCAACAAAAATGCACAGAAGTGTAGTATGAGTACAAAAACCACGTGTACTCAGTAAGTATCCCGCCTAATCTCGAAGAAGTAAAGATGAGATAGCAACTTCGACACTTACTAAAGGTCCAACAATAGTAATGTTAACGCGATGACTCACGGATTTATTAAGAACAACAGTAGATTCAAGTAAATTACTAAAAAGGTAAAAGTTCCTCTCATTTAAAGTCTCTGAATTCATAATACATTAATTAACAATTATCTCAAGTTGGGAGAGCATATATTAGTATCAACAAACATCAAAGCAAGCAATACAAGCATGCGCAACTCATGCCGAGGTCGTATGGCCTGATCAAACAACATTTAGAATGTGCACTGCCGAGAGTCGAGCGGCCCAAACCATAGATGCATCTATTACCCCGCTCGTGAATCACCCATGCGGTGCGGTCAAATTTAAATAAACAATCATCCTGCTCGCGTATCATACATACGACGCAGGTACACACAGAAATACATGCTCAAACAGTGAATTAAGAGTTTATCGTGGAACATTTATCCAAATAAAAGCCAAATTCTCTTTTAATGATTTTTGAGAAAATGAGGTTTAATCTTTTTTAGAAATTCATTTACCAATTCGATAGGATTTCAGCAATTCATACTATCAATAACATTACAAGTATTCCAAGTACAGCATGCTTTTGGGTCCTAGACTACCCGAAAAATAACATAATAGTAGCTACGCACGAACTCTCATCACTTCGTGCATACGTAGCCCCCACAAATAGGAGCACATAACCATATAATTTACCTATGGGGACAATTCTCTCTCACAAGGTTAGAAAGGAGACTCATCTCGCTCCGAAGATCCATAACCGACATTTCACGGCCTTCCGAATACTTGAATCGATGCTAAATACTCCCAAAACTAGCCAATAATTATGCAAATTTATTAATATAGATAAAATACTCATATTAATCCAATTTGTAACAATTCCTAATCCCGATCGAAAAGTTGACAAAAACACCCTCGGGCCCACCAGCTCGGATTTCAAAATTTTTTGAAGATTAAGCTTACCCATGACTCCATGAACTAAAATATGTGATTTTCTATTAATTCCATATCCAAAATCGTGGTCAAATTCCAAGAATATCAATTTTCTAGGTTTTCCATCAAAACCCAAGTTTTCTACAAATTTCCATGTCCAAAGCGGTATATAATCATGTATTTAACTCAAAACTAACACAAATTACTTACCTCATTCTTGGCGGTGAAAATGGCACCTCAAAGTTGCTCCAAATCGGCTCCAATGGAAGAAAATGGGGTTGAAATGAACATAACCCCCGATTTAAAAGAACCTCACTGCCTCCAGCATTTTCGCGTCTACGGTTAGGGGACCGCAGCGAGAAGGCGACCGCATCTGCGAAATGGAGAGAGAAGGCTGGGACCGCTTCCGCGGTCTGGAGGCCGCATTTGTTGGGAGCCGCTTCTGAGGTTCTTGGCCTGGCTTGCCTGTGCCGCTTCTGCGATACAAGGACCACATCTGCGGTTTCGCACATGCGGTTCACCAACCGCAGGTACGGTTATGACAGAAGCAGCAAACTTCAGCCCTTCTCAAACAAATCCATTTTCGATCAGCTAACCACCCAAAATCCACCCGAGGCCCCCGGGACCCCAACAAATCATACCAACCAGTCCCAAAATACATTATGGACTTGCTCGGGGCCTCAAATCATATCAAACAATGCTAAAACTACGAATCGACCTCCAATCCAAGCTTTATGAACTTTAGAATTTCAAACTTCTACTTTCGATGTTTAAACCTATCAAATCACGTCCGATTGTCTTCAAGTTTTGCGCAGAAGTTATATTCGACATTACGGACCTACTCTAACTTTCGGAGTCGGATTCCGACCCCAATATCAAAAAGTCCACTTCCGGTCAAACTTCTGAAAAGCCTTCAAATTCCTATCTTTGGCCAAATGACTCCAAAATGACCCACGAACCTCCGAATTCACTTCCGATTGCGTTCCTAACTCCTGAATCACCATACGGAGCTACTCCATAACTCAGAGTCTCAAACGAACATCGATAACACTAAAACGCACTTCAACCCAAACTTATAAAATTTCCTCCAAAATGCTAGCTTCCACAATAGGTGCCAAAACGCTCCCGGGTCATCCAAAACCCAACTCGCACATACGCCCAAGTCCGAAATCATTATACAAACCTGCTAGAACCTTCGAATCCTGATTCCGAGGTTGTTTACTCAAAAATCCGATCTTAGCTAATTCTTTCAACTTAAAGCTTCTGAAATGAGAATTTCCTCTCCAAGTCAACTCCGAACTTCCCGAAATTTAATTCCGACCACGCGTACAAGTCATAATGCCTGAATTGAAGCTGCTTATGGTCTCAAACTACTGAACGACGCACTAGGGCTCAAAACGACCGGTCGAGTCATGATATTGAAGAGTATATATACGTAAATATTTCTCTTATTTTTTGTAATACCAACTTTTCTTCAATTAAGGTCCATAAACCTATCGGTTTCAACAACATGAAATAAATTATATTCATTTAATTATAGTTTCAAAATATTAAATTATCATCATAATAAAATAATAAAGAAAATACACTCAGAGAACTAATCAGGAAGATAAGTGAGACAATATCTTTTATGTACTTATCCTCCATAAAATCTTTATTATTTAGTTTTCACAAGTTGTTAATTCTCTTGTACTTCACTTTGTATAGGGTAAAATATGCCATGCCACGTGGCCGTCCAAAAAAAAAAAGACACGTGGAGCCTAAGACGGGGGATGTCCAAGACCGAAGGCAACTGATTTGTCTGTCACCGTGAAGAATAACACTCATAAGGATGTAATAAATACTCTTCACATAGTAGCATTTAATAGGGAATATTCTACAGAATTAAATATGATTTCTGTTTCAAGGAATTTGGCATTTATACTCACAGTTACATCTTCATCAACTGCCCTCATAATTGACATTAAAGAGGGACATGATCCTAGGACCTCCTTCCCTAGACGTAGCTATAAATAGTAAGCTCAGCTATCATTGTAGGAGACATGATTTTTCTGGCAAACTTATGCTATACTCTGTCCAAAGCTTAATACAATTTTATCTTCTTGCTTTTTAATTCCATTGTTGTTGTGCCCAGGACCACTATTTTTGCTATTTCGTCTCCATTTCAAGGCTAAGTATTGCATATTTCTTCACCCATCTTATTATTTCAGGATAAAATTAATTCACTTATCTATAAAATACGTATAAATTCAGTTGTACCATTTTTTTGGGTAAACTGTTTGGCGCCCACCATGCAGCCTAGACAACTGTGCAATTAAATTGATCCTTGCCTTTTTTACTAACATTTTTTGATTATTTTGTCGTAGAAAAAATCATAAAAAAATGGCAGATAACGGTGTTAACAACACATACAATCCCGAGATTCGAGGGGATCAACCTTATTTCGAGGACCCAATCAATGACACCCGCAACGAGGGGAACGACGGCACATCAGTGCATGACAGACAATATACTCGACATGTTCAGAGTACAACTCCTAATGATGCTGAAGAGGAACATGTCGTTGACGTGATAAGGGTCTTGCAAGAGCAATAGGCGATCATTCTAGGTCACCTCACGCGACAGGATAAAGTCATGATGGAGGTGAAACAGCCATTTTCGAGGGCGTTAAATAACGCAAATAGATGCGAACCGGTTCCTCCTGGCGCTTCTGCGAAGCAAACAATGCAGAGGGTCGACAACAATACTCCGAGGGACGAAATTGGATCCAAGCGCAGTACCAGAACTAATCCCGAAGCGATTTAGGATGCCCGAAGTGCCAAAGTATAATGGAACTTCAGACTCTTAGGAGCTTATTACCACCTATACAACAACGGTGAAGGGAAATGATTTAGCTCCTCATGAAATTGAATCTGTTTTGCTGAAGAAATTCAGAGAGACTCTTACGAGGGGAGCCTTGATATAAAATTCACTGTTACCCAAGAATTTCATAGAATCTTTGAGATGCTCGCGGATTCTTTCATCAAGTCTCATGTCGGGGCCAAAAAAGTACATTCCCTAAAGGCCAACATATTCAGGATTGTGCAAGGAAAATCTGAGTTGCCATACAAACCAAGCGCAACACCTGAACTAATACCGAAGTGATTTAGGATGCCCGATGTGCCAAAGTATAATGGAACTTCAGACCCCCAGGAGCTTATTACCACCTATACAATGGCGGTGAAGGAAAATGATTTAGCTCCTCACAAAATTTAATCTATTTTGCTGAAAAAATTCAGAGAGACTCTCACGAGGGGAGCCTTGACATGGCAATTATTATTACCCAAGCATTTCATAGACTCCTTTGAGATGCTCCCGGATTCTTTCATCAAGGCTCATGCCGGGGCCAAAAAAGTACATGCCCGAAAGGCTGACATATTTAGGATGTTGCAAGGAAAATACGAGTTGGTGCAAGGAAATTCTTTATTCTTTTGGCTTGTCTTTTTTTTTTTGCAGTGCATTCCCTTTTATAGTGACCAGTTTTACCTCAGTGTGTACAAATTTTGTTCTCAGAATGTGTGAGGTAATTGCTTTTGGGATCCCACTTAGGTGCAGGGTTCCCAAAGCCAAGTCCTCTTTTGTTGCTACTATGGTATTCTTGTAGCCATGAAAGTGTATCGGAGGACCTATTCCATTTACAAGTTCTGTCTAGCTCATGCTTGACCTTGCTTAGATCCTCCTTTAAGATTCTTAACTGCCCATCTCTTTTGTACAATTCATCTTTCATTTTCCCTACATTTTCTTCTAAAGTGAGTTGTGTGTGATCAACTGTCTTTTTACCCGTTCCTAATTTCAATTTTAGATTTACAGATCTAAGTTCTAGGATAGTTGTGTCAAGTTCATGAACTTTGTTCTTCAACACAACATTTTCACTTTCAGTTTCACTAGCCCTATATTCCAGGTTTTTGCACGGAGCTTTTAAAACTACACACTTTTTGACAATTGTTCCTTTTCATTGTTTACATCCCCAGATTCATCAATTAGCACTAGGAGCAACTCAGATAATATTTTCTTAGACAAAAATTTGATCTTGTCTTTGAGATGAGAAACACTTACCTCAGCTTCTTAGTCAGATTCTCTAATAGCCATAAGTGCTCGTTCATCATCATCATCATTTGAGCTTTCATATGAGTTATCTCCCTAAGCAGCGACCATAGCCTTTGTTGATCCTTTGCTGTTACTTTTCTTGGGTTGAACCCTGTTCCTTCTTCCTGTTCCCTCGTTCAACTCTTTCTTTCTTCCACTCAATTTCCCACAGAGGACAGTTCTTTGTATGGTGATTAGTCTTTCCACATTTGTAGCAACCATTATTGGTTTGTTTCTCATGAGCTTTTGATTTGCTCTAGCTAC
The DNA here is from genome assembly GCA_026770625.1 of Nicotiana glauca. NCBI lineage: Eukaryota > Viridiplantae > Streptophyta > Magnoliopsida > Solanales > Solanaceae > Nicotiana > Nicotiana glauca. Next base: position 33,513 of record MU781663.1, read on the forward strand.
CACTTATTGAAGAACCCTTTCCTCCCTTTAGGTACTTCTTGAAGTCTTTGGTGATCATGGCCATTTCATTATCCTCTAGATTAGAACCTTTAGTGATTCTGAGAGTCAAACTCCTTTCCTTCTTAGGTACATCCATCTTCATGATCTATCTCCTAAGTTCATAGGCAGTAAGATTTCTAATCAATTCATCCAGTGGGAGAGTGTCAATATTCTTTGATTCCTGGATGTAAGTGATTTTACTCTCTCAAGTGATACGCAAAACCCTAGTCAATATCTTTCGACCCTTTCTTCTTCAGGAATAATCCTTCCAAGAGATTTCAGCTCATTTGTTACTGTAGTGAACCTTGTGTACATCTCTTGAATGGTTTCTTCTTCCTTCATAGCAAAACTATCATATTGAGAGTACAATAGCATTTTGGATCTCTTCACCTGAGGTGTTCCTTCATGAGCCACTTGCAGTGTGTCCTGAATTTGCTTAGCAGTGGTACAACGTTGAATTCTGTTGTACTCATCTGGACTAAGTCCACAAATAAGTCATTTCTTGGCTTTAGCATTCTTCTCCCACTTCCTCAAGTCCTCAACAGTACAATCAGCTCTTGTCTTTGGCACATCTACTCCTTCAGTATTTTTCTTCAAGGTAGCCAATGATCCATCAGTGAAAATGTCCCATAGCTCATAATCCTCTTCTATAATGTGATCTCTCATCTTGTTTTTCCACTAAAAGTAGTACTGGCCATTAAAGAGTGGTGGCCTAGTAGTGGATTGCCCTTCCCAATTTTCAGGCGGTGCACTCATGTTGATTTTCTCCTCAGGTGTTAGACTCTTCAAAGATAACCCGCTCTAATACTAATTGATGTTTTATACTTCAATTCCACACAAGAAGAGAGATAATTTGTGTGGTGTCTAATTTTCGCGTGCACAAATTATAGAAGGACCTGGTTCTTCTATGTGTTCATTTACTACTATTATAGGAATAATAAATGCGGAAAGTAAAGAACACAAGTATTTTTATGTGAAAAACACCCGGCTCAAAAGGTAAAAAAATTACGACCTACTACTCAGTAGGATTTTCCCCAACACTTCACTAAATCACTAAGCCAAAACAGCAGTTACAAAAATCCTTTGTAAATCTAAGGATTACCTCTAATTCTATTGTGGCAATTAGCCTCTAACTGTTATGACAACTTCAAATTAACTCTAAATTGAATTCTCAAAGTACCTAATACAATTGCTCCTAGATAAAGCTGAAAGGTACAAATCGAAAACACCTACTATAATGAACTAGAATAAAAGGCAGACACTCAGAACTGGTTCTTCTATCTGGTTCATGTAACTTAAGGTTCGCATACTTAAATAACACAAGAATTGCTTGCAAAATGCCTTACTATTTTGCTCTCAACTGATGTTTAACTTCAACTTTTGTGCGTACCTGTAAAGTGAGAACATCCTGTAATTTATAGAGTTAGTAGAATAGGAAATAACTAGAGTCCCAATGCTATTCTCTTCCTTAGTGAAAGAGTTCTAGTTAACTTTAACTTTAACTCCTTGCTTATCTTGGATAGTGTTCTCTTCGAGTAAGGAGTCCTTCTCTTTATCAATTTTACAACCTTTTCGATCAGGAGATATCGGATATAACAAGTTAAGCTTATCACCCTCACGTGCATCCTTTATGATTGAATCTGCTAGTATCTGTGTACACTGTGAATGGACCTGGTTCATGCTTGAGTTCCTTTATCAATCATCAAAACAATCTTCGCTTGGGCCAACAGTCTCTCCGCCAAATTAGGCATTTATGTACATACTTTTTAGAGTTGATCTAATATTATTTGTTGGCCAAATGCAGAGTTCACTAAATGCTTTCTTTTTCTTCTTTTCGTTAGTGGTGCACACCTTTTAACCCACGGTACGAAATGTTAGCTTCTTTCGCCAAAAAGAACAAAGAGAAACACAGTAAACCATCTTAAGATATTCTGTAATCATTGATCTAGGAAACCAGCTCTACAACCTTGAATATTGACAAATCATTGGATGTCTATCATTAAGTTGAATCAATAATCATTTTTATTGTGCGCGAGAGTTGTCAGCCTCATGTTAAATTCCGGTTGTTAGATGACAATGCGTTTGTACCTGAAAAATAGTGTGTTGAATTAATGAAAGATGAACTCTGGGGATAAATGTTAGTACTTAAAGTTAACTGAGTAATCCAGGCGCGAAAGTTTAGTTCCAAAGGTGAGTCTAGATAGTCAGATCGCTTATAGAGCTAGCCGTTCCACTAATCATCATAAGATTGAAGTGTCTTTTAGACATAGACGGAGCTAGAATTTCAAGCTTATGTGTTCGGTTTTCTAAGCCTTTTAAGTTACTGGGTTCTAAATTATTGATTTATAGCTAATTAATGAATTTTGCAAGACAAATATAAGGTTTGAACCAAAACTACTGGGTTCGCCGAAGCCGTAGCCAGAAGGCTGGCTCCGCCTATGCTTTTAGAACTACCTACTATGATTGCTGGCCTTCCTTAGTGTCTTTTGGTATAGCAAAGAAATCTTGTGAAATCTTGGGCTAGTGTATACTTTTCAATATTGAGCACAATGCAGCTGAAACTTATCGTTCAGTTAGTTTTATGTTTATTTTCTTTAACATCGACTGCATGTTGCTTCAATTTCTCACTTCCACCCAGAAAAACGGCCATTAGTTAACTCACCGCGCTGAATGTGAATAAGGTACTACTTTTGCTGCTAGAATAGAATATTCATAACAGAATGAGTTAACTGATTAACATTTACTAGTAAGTTCAACTTTAACAGAAACTGATACTTATATCATGTACTAATATTCATGGTAAAGTTACAAGATATCTACAATTGCTTGACAATGCAAAGCCTCAACTTTTCTAAATTGCATGAATGGCAAAGGAAGAGAAGACTGTGAATAGATATATATAATTAGGTGGCACAACATGAGAGTGAACAGGATATAATTTGAAAATATAAATTTGTTAAGTTAGATATATACAATTCTCTAATTTTCAATAACGATGAAGGTTAAAACAAAAATTCTCTTATTTTGTTTAAGAATCCAAAAGTCATTTCGTTAATCCTCTTAATAATTCGTGATCAAAATATAGATGGCCTCAAAGCGAGCGCCTATTCCCGCTAAGCAAATCGGCATTCAATTCACACACATGAAATTGTACATTTAGATTCCATAAAGTATATCTGATTTCTCTTTCTGGTCATGTAAATAGCAACTCTATTAGGGTGATATGATCCCCTTGACTGGTGCAAACATCTCTAGCTAGGAACAAAATGACTAAAGAAACTATGTAATATGATGCTTTGAGATGGAATTTTTTTTTCTCAGTTTCTGAAGATCATCTGGGATAAAAACCGCTGTTAGATAAGGTGGCAACCGAAGCAGAATCGCCTTCTCTAAGCGGGTCGTTTGAGTATTTCTCCCAAGGATCATGAAGTTCCATTGTTTTCTCATCTATAAAAGGTGGATTAGTAGGTGGAGGCAACTCTTCTTCTTTCTTGACGAGCATTTGTAATGCCTTAGACATGTATGGCCTTAACGTCGCGATTTCTTGAGTGCATAGAAGTCCTACATGTAACACTCTCAGTACCTCATTTTTCACATTGATTGTGTGGTAGTTATGCAACATGAGATTCGGATCGAACAGTTCCTCCGTTCTCCCACGTTGAAAGTGTTCCCATGCCTGTTTCATCCAATAGCTAAAGCAGTGAGTAACAAGTTTTCAATTGAGCAGAAGAGGATTGAAAAAGTGATTCATAAATTACAATGGAAACTAAGCTGTCCGTATATTCTGCGTTTTTGCTCTTGTTATTTTGCCTTCCGGTAACAATCTCCAGTAGAAGAACTCCAAAGCTGTAGACATCTACTTTTTCTGTTAATTGGCCATGTGCTAGGTATTCTGGAGCCATATATCCTCTGCATATTAGAAGTGTAAATCATTCATTATATTGCATCAAATTTCTGAGATTAGTCCATTATAGTTGCACGAAAAAGATTAGTCGCTATAAAGTAGAAGATGAAAGAAAGAAATACTAACAATGTGCCAGCAATAACAGTGCTTATGTGACTCTTGTCTTCTTGGAATGACCTAGCCAACCCAAAATCAGCAATTTTTGCACGGAGCCTCGAGTCCAACAGTATATTGCTTGCTTTTATGTCTCTGTGAATTATTCGATTCTTCGTGTTTTCGTGGAGGTATACCAAACCTTCTGCAGTCCCTATAATTATCTCAAATCTTTTCTCCCAGTTTAAAGCTTTACCTTTGTTAGAGTCTGTCAATTTTAAAATAAGAATCAAGATGTGTGACAAGTCATTGTGGTGTTTAATTATATGAAAATACAACATTTAGTCTTAATGCAAAATCGGTTACTCACCAAAGATGAAGCGATCAAGACTCTGGTTAGGGAGGAACTCATATACGAGAAGGCTTTCGGGTCCTGAGCAGCTGCATCCCAATAACCTTACCAAGTTTTTGTGCTCAACACTACTAATTATGTTAACCTCATTATAGAAATCTGCAGCTCTGTGTTTGTTGTTGAAGAATAGCCTTTTAACGGCTATCTCTCTCCCATCTTGCAGAACACCCTGCAATGAGTTTACCTCAGACTTGGTTTAATGTCAACACCCATGGTATTGTGCATTACTGTTATGGACAATCTACAACTTTGAAGATTTATTATTACTGTACAGCATTCTGCCATTACCTTATAAACTGTGCCAAATCCACCTTGCCCGAGCTTGTTGGCCTCGTCGAATGACCCTGTGGCTTTGTCAAGTGTGGAATATTTGAAGTTCAAGCTGCTGTCGTGAAGGATCTTAACTAGTTTCTCCGCATCCTTTGCACCTGACAAGTTCAAATTGGAAAAAACACGAGTTGTTGACCGTTATTCAAGGTAAATGCTCGGCTACAAAATGTTGCTAGTTTCTGCTTTTACAAACCAGTTTTAGCATACGATTCAATATATGTTCATTATAGATATCCTAACGATTTGTAGTAATAATTTTGGCACAAAAGAATTTACCTTTTCTCTTCTTCTGGATTTGTTTGTTCTTCCAGATATAAACACCAATGACAGCACCTACAGCCAAGACTACCACAGAACTAACAACAACAATTACAATGACTACAACTTTTCCTGCAATAAGATCATTTGAGAGTAGAAAAGACCATTATTCAGCGTAATTACTTTTTCCCTCAATAAATAACAGGTGAACCAGGACGAAAAAGTGTAAACATTACCTCCTGATGATGAGCCTCCGCTTGTAGAAATAGCATTGAGAAAATTTGTATCAGAATATCTCATGAAGCATCCAGTGTACAACGCTCGACCTTCTGACCAAGGTAAGCATCCCAACATGGAAGCAGATGCACTTTGTAAACATGCTGTGCAGGCGTTTGCGCTCAGTGTCTTCCAGCAATCAGCAAGAACATAAGCTGTCTTGTTGGAAGCCCTGGGAACTGGCACTTCAGCACGTGCATAGCCATTATTACTCGGTGCATTTGCAACCGCTTGCTGAACAGCTCGCCGGGCAGTCTGTTGGAACAACGAACCTTTTGTGGTCCTATTTCCACATACATGCCTGTCCTCTGGACCTAAGTACTGGTCATAGAATGTGTAATTCTCTGCTCGCATAAAGCAGCCATCAAGATAGATTCTCCCTCCGTTATAAGGGAAGCACTGGGGCAGAACGGTTCGCGCTTCAGCATAGCATAAGACACAGTCAAGTAAAGAAAGATCGCCATAGCATTGCGCCAGTCCATAGTTAGTGTTCGGTCCAGTTCCATTAACTGCTACTCCATATCCTCTAGTCCTCATTTGCTGACTTATAGTTTCCATCGTGGCAACAAAGTTTGGGACAAAAATCGTTGTATTTTGCTCCATTTGTTTTCCACATATGATCTGGACTGTCTGAGATCTTGGCTCACCCACTGAAAGTTCTGGTAGAAGTAGGATCAATGCAATAAAAAAGAGACTCCACAAAATTGAAGGGGTTGCTCTCTCCATTTTGCCAGATGTAGTGAGACCTAATTGCAAGATCTTATATCAATTTTGAGCCTGTACAACATAGAAACAATGTAAGAGAACTATTTGAAGTACTATTAAAATGATATAAACGCATAAGATTTTATTTGTCGATTAGGAATACACCTTCCCAAATGGTAACAAAAGATCTATAAGAGAAAAAACAGACTGCAAAGACAATTTATAAGGTTAAAGGTGTTTGTAGATGGCAGCTACAGAGCAGAAAAAAGGGAAGAGAATTAGCCAACTTTATTGACCTACTGGAGTTTAAGGAAAAAGTACAACTTATTTGGAAACAATAAATTTGCTAGTTTCCTGAAACTTTATGCAAATTCTATACAAAGGGCTGGTAACCATCATTAGAAGTGGCATATCTAATAGAGAAAGGCATCAACCTTGAGAATCAATTCTAGCCTTGCTGAAAAGGAAGAAAGGCACAAAAGATACAAAATACCTGAATTTCTAAGATTGCAGAACTTATTTATACAAAACTCTTTGCAAATACTTTTTCTTTTCCCTTCTGTTTCTTTGTTAAGATTTTTGACTTAATTAGTCATGGACAAAAGCTGAGCTGATCGGGGCTCGGCTTGAGTTGGGCTTGGCTCAGCTTAGTTCAGTTGAAACTCGGCTAAGACCAGCTCGACTCGGTTAAAGATGAATCAAGCTTGCTTACCGAGCCAACTCGATTTGGCTTCGTTGACTGTGTTAAGTGATGTAATTAATGTTTTAAATGCAGCTTTCATCTTTGATTATGTTGCTCAGATTCTTCAAATCCTTGTTGCATTTATGTCGACCCGACACGTGGGGTGGGATCCGCACTGAATTTGATCAATCTAACTTGAGTTCTTTGAGTACACTTATAACCAAGAAGTAGGGGTGTACAAAGGAAACCGACAAACCGCACCAACCCGATAATCCGAGTCAAACCGAGAAAAAAAACCCGACTATAGTTTGTTTTGACTTTATTTGGTGCGGGAAAAAAAACCCGACCATAATTGGTTTGGTTTGGTTTTAACTAAAGAAAGTCAAACCGAAACCAAACCAACCCGACATTACATATATAGAAATTTTAGATATATTTAATATATAAATATACTTATTGTGATGTAACTTATAAAAATTTCTTAAAAAATTTCATAATTTTATCTTTTAAGGAATTATTTTTGGACCTAGAATTTTGAATGACCCAATAAGTTTTATAGCAATTAACATTAGTAAACTAAATAATGCTAACAAAAGCCTAAACTAAAATCAAATCAATACTAATGTTAACAAAAGACATTCAATTCAATACTATGAACGAGAATATATTGAATATTTATATTTTGTTTTGCAATAATTTAGATAAAAATGCATAATTTCTTGTTATTTTTCATTATTAACGTCTAGTCATATGATTAACACTCCCTTGTTAGTCTATTTATTTTATCATGACTTATTACTTTTAGATTATGTTTATTTTTATTATAGCTTTTTAATTAGCAATATTTATATTACATAATTTTATTGTCTTTATTATTGAATATTTTAGTATAATGCCATGATACATTTCATATTTTGTATTATTTTCTTGGAAAATATTTTATATAGTTGTATCTTACTAGGATTAAAGAAATATTTTGAGCACAATTTATATGTTTTGTTCTACGAAGATTTTACCGGAAAAAAAACCCCGAAAAACCCGAAAACCCGAGAAAACCCGAGAGTGAAAAATTCGAGTTTTATTGGTTTGGTTTGGTCTTTAGATTTAGTAACCCGATGCAATTGGTTTGGTTTGGTAATTGTAAAATCCGAACCAACCCGATCTATGTACACCCCTACCAAGAAGTATAAGTTGGTTGAGTATTTGGTTTAATTTTGGTTTTATCTCATATAAATTACTAAAATACTATGCTATTATATGAGATTACTTATGAATAAAATATTAAATAACAACAACAACATTCCCAGTATATTCCTACAAGCGGGGTGCAGGAAGATAGTGTGCATGCAGACTTTGACCCTACCTTGTGCAGGTAGATAGTCTATTTCCGATATGCCCTCGGCTCAAGTAAGCACAATATCAGTAGCAAAGAAATACAATATAAAAATTGAACACGTCATGGAAACATAACAACAACGGGATATTAACAAACCGAAACATAAGCAATGTAAAGTAATAATATGAGTCCAAGAATATGCCAGAACTAGAGTAGTACTAAAACTGCCTGTATGTAAGGGCCTTTATGACTCATTAACTCTTTATCCTAATTTTCGACTTCACTACCTCATATTAAGTGCCATGCCCTCTGTAAGATGAAGAAGCGCCATACTATACCTAATCAACTATGCTTAATATTTCTCAGGTCTATCCCTACCCCTCCTTAGACCTACCATGTGCAACCTCCCACACCTCCTTATTGGAACATCAGGGCATCTCCTCCTCATATGCTAGTACCATCTCACCCTCACTTCTCTCAGCTTATCCTCCACGGGGCCTTCCTCTACCTTGTCCCGAATATCTTCATTCTTGATCCCGTCTCTCCCAGTATGCCCACATATCCACCTCGACATCTTCATTTTCGCTTCTTTCAACTTCTGGACATTAGAGTTCCAAACTGGCCAACACTCCGCCCATACAACATAGTCGGTCTAACCATCACTCTGTAGAACTTATCTTTAAGTCTTGGTGGCACCTTCTTATCATAATACACCAGAAGCAAGCCTCCATTTCATCCATTATTCTCCAATACAGTGGACATACTCATCAATTTCCCCGTCAGTTTAGATTCCTCACTAAGATACTTGAAACTATCTCGCTTAGGGATGACCTGAGTATCAAACCTCACCTCCATTTCATCCTAATGAGTTACGCCACTGAACTTGTACTCCGTTGTAATACTGCTCAACTTGAGCCCCTGGCGTTAACTCCATCTCGCGTCTTGTTAATCAATACTATGTCATATGCAAATAACATGCACCAACACACATCTCCATGAATATGCCACATTAATACATCTATCACCAAGGCGAATAAGAATGAGCTAAGCACTGACCCCTGGTGTAATCCCATCATGACAGGGAAGTATCCCGATTTTCCTCCTATTGCCCTTACCCGGGTCTTAACTCCTTCATATATATCTTTAATCATCCTAACATATGCTACAAGGACACATTTCGCCTCCAAGCACCTCCATACAACTTCTCTATGGACTTTGTTATCTACTTTATCCAAATTGATGAACACTATATGCAAGTCTGTCCTCCTCTCCCTCTATTGTTCTACCAACCTTCTAATTAGATGAATGGATTATGTGGTGGATCGCCCTGGCATGAGTGCAAGCTTATTCTCGGATATACATACTCCCGTCCTCGCCCTCATCTCCACCATTCTCTCCCAAAATTTTATAGTGTGGTTTAGTAATTTAATACCCCTATAATTATTACAGTTTTAGATATCCCCTCGTTCTTATATACCAGGATCATCATAATCCACCTTAATTCTTCATACATCTTGGATGTCCTAAAACGACATTAAATAGGTTTATGAGCCATTCCAAACCTTTCCTGCCAGCGCTCTTCCAAAACTCAACCAGAATCGCGTCTGGCCCGATCGCTCTTCCCATGTTCATCTACGCATAGCCCACTCTATCTCCTCGACCTTTATCACCCTACGTTACCCAAAATCTTGGTGACTCTCGGAGTGCTCCAGTTCACCCAAAATAATGTTCATATCTCCTTCATCGTTCAAGAGTTTATGAAAGTATGCCTGCCATCTCTGTTTAATATGCGCCTCTTCCACCGATACTTTTTCTTCCTCGTCTTTGATGCACTTCACTTGATCCAGGTCGTAGGCCTTCCTCTCTTTCACCTTGGCTAGCTTGTATGACTTTTTGTCCTGGAATTTGCCTTTAAGCCCTTCATACAAGCGTCCAAGCGCAGCTGTCTTCGCTGCCGCGACCGCTATCTTTGCTTCCCTCTTAGCTGTCTTGTACTAATCCATGTCCGCCCTCTTTTCCTCACCGTCTTTTCTCTCTATCAACATCAGATACGCCGCCTTCTTAACCTCCACTTTCCCTTGGACCTCTCCATTCCACCAACAGTCTCCTTTGTGCTTTACTGAGTGGCTCTTCTAGTCCGCTGGCACTTCTCTAGTTGCTTTCCTAATGCAATTTGGTATCTTGGTCCACATACTACTGGCATCATACTACTCATCCATGCCCCCATAATTGTTAGCTTTTCCGCCAACTCCTGGGATTTATCATTACTTAAAGCTCTCCATTTGATCTTGGGTTGACCATACACAACCCTTTTTTTTCTCTCCCTTGCAATCCTCAAGTCCATAGCAAAGAGCCTATGTTGAGTCACGAGATTCTCGCTCGAGATAACCTAACAATCCGTGCATATCCTTCTATCATGCTTCTTGAGAAGTAAGTAATCAATCTGGGTCTTGGCAACTGCACTCTGGAAGGTGACCAAGTGCTCCTCTTTTTAATATTAAGTATTTACAACGAATTTAATTGTATTAACTTTAATTTAATAACTTGAATTGATTTTCGAAATATATACTTATGTATATCACAATGTACATTTATTGGATGTATTTTAACACAAGTATCCATACACCTATTCGTATCCCTGTATGCTAAAGTTTAGGTGATGCCACAACCATTATTCTAAAAAAAATAGATTATTAATATAAATTCGCGATCAACTTAAACTTTATCATATATTAGCTTAATAACAGGGTAACTTAAGCCTAGTTTATGTTTGACATGAAATGTAATGAAATATCTTATTTTAATAATTGAAATTGTTATTGAAACTCGATTTATTAAAACATCTTGATATGCTATTTTTGTTTTAAAAGTCCAGTTTTGATGTATTGAAGATTAAATCTAAAAGGATATGTCCATATAGTGAATTAAAAAGGCAACTATTTGTTCAATGAATATCATCGAGTATCAACATAACATATCTTGTAAATTGAATTCATTTATGATTGTTTCATAGCTTTATCTTTTAAATGTCAAGTCGTTATAGTACTTCATTACATACTTTAAAGGGGAGTTATTGTCCGGTACACAAAGCATCTCGCATTCAAATAAGAGTCAGGAAAGGACCGTGCATCCCCGAAGGGTGTGATATAAATAGTTTAACCATAATATAAGCATTGATGACTGCTTCCACGGCTCGAACCCGTAACATATAAGTTATACGAAGACAACTTTACCATTGTTAAGGCTCCCCTTCTCTTTATTACATTATCGTTGTTAAGCTTTCACTCGTGACTTTCAATATTAGGATGCCTTGAACTAGTAAGACTCGAAACATGAGCTAACTATTTAACATTTATTTAGAAATTATTATCTTATAAATTCAGCTGCCATAACTATTGCCCTTCTTTCTTTTAAGTCAACGGTAACATAATTAATCATCTTTTTGCAGGTTTTATACAAATCTTCAAGAGAACTTTGCGATCATTTTTCATACTGCAGAGCAACTTTATCTTTTGTTCATAAACTCCTTATCAGAATTCCCAGTAAAAAGAAGAACAAAAACAGATTGAAGTAGTATTCTGTGCTGAAACTAACACAAAATTGCATCCAAGTAAAAACAGAAAAAAAATAATTTCTCAAAATCAAAATTCTGGGACCTTATTAAAAAACAACAGAAGAAAGCTACCAGTAGTACTAAATCAAAAAATTTCTCAAAAAGATTACAGGAGGACTTCTATATTTGACAATTAGAGCACCATAATCATAATTCTTACCTCTTCTTTACATAAATTTTCCGGATTTTGAGTCCTGAAGATCGGCGCGCCCAACTGATAAGCTGCTTATTTCATAGTTGTAGAAACAGAGCGAGGAAGAGAGTGACAGGGAGAAATGGAAAACAAATAAGGAAAATTTCTTAGATGAATAAAAATGGAAATGATAAGAGTGATTAAAATAGTGGGCACTTTGAGAGAAGTCAACAAGAGGAAAGAAGTGGAAGCATTTCTTTGGAAAGGATTTGTGTGTGAATTTTCAAAAGAAAGACACAAATAAATCATCAGGGGATGAAGACTTTTGAAAGGGCGCGCCTCTTTTAACATAAACTTCCTCCTTAACATATTGGTAGGGTCGTTTTTTGATAGATAATTAATTAGGTTTAAATATGAATTTCTTATAGACTTTACTGCCCAAACCAAAAATTATATTCTTATAGAAAAACATATATTTATCTATTGTAACACTTCCTTATTTTAAGGCGTAATTGTTTCCTAACCATTTAAACTTGTACCAGTTAATAAAGCCGATATATAAACTTATATTTTTCCTATTTGAATATTTCTACTTGACGAAATGAATACTAATAAATATATTTGACCATTGACCAAACTTATGTGGAAGTGGCACAGCTGACATGACTAAATTGTGTGCAAATCAAACTGCCAAGAGACGTTAATAGTGACCAACCTTATGTGGAAGTGGCACAGCTGACATGGCTAAATTGTGTGCAAATCAAGCTGCCAAGGCGCGTGAATAGTTTTATTTTTATTAAGAAGATATTAGAAATAGAATAAAATATAAATAAGAAAGAAAAAAGAAAAAGAAAAAAATACCTTTCTCTCTCCCCTTCTCTTTTCCCCTCCCCTCCCACCTCTCTCATCTTCCCAAGCGAACTCCCATCCCCATCCTGTAAATTTTTCCTTTTCTATCCTACTTTCCCTCTCCTTCCCCATTTCTTTTTCCCCTTTCTCTTCCCTGTTCGATAATTTTTTCTTTTATTTGCTAGTCTCCACCCACCTTTCTCGTCCCAACCTCCCTCAGTTCCTCTTTACCAGTACATTCATTCATTATTCGTTGCCATCAGCCTCCCCCCCTTTCTTTTCTTCTTTCTTTTAAATTTCTCTTCTTTCTTCTATAGTTCACCTACTTAGTAGATTGCAGCTGATAGACGAATTGAGAAAAAAATTAAATTTCTTTAATACCGGTGGCATTTAGTGAAATACTTTGAAATAAATATTTGTTTACTTTTTGGATGATTTAGGTTGGTGGAACAACAATAGATTTTACTGGAAAAAGGTGGGTGAAGGGGGGAGGGTGTGATTCGGTGGTAGGTGATTATGATTTGAATATGAAGCTTTCATATAGGAGGAAGAAGATGATGGTGGTTGCAAATGGCTGAGGTTTGGAGTTGTTGGTGGACTATTGGTTGTGTATGGTGGAGAAAAAGAGAAAGAAAAAGAAATTAAAAATTTTAAAGATTATTTAAAAAAAATAATATACGACCCACAAATCCACATGTCATATAATAAAGACCAAACATGTGACATGTCATTCATGTCAAAGCGATTGATGATCGCGTTCACCAGAAAGTATTTATTAGTATTCATTCTGTCAAGTTGAAGTGTTCAAATGAGAAAAATATAAGTTCATGTATCGGCTTTACAAACCGGTATAAGTTTGAGTAGTCAGAAAGCCATTAAATAATATTAAAAATATTACTACTATGAGGCGACCATCATGATATCCCAAATTATTATAAGTACATATTTTATTTACAAAACTAAACGATAATAGGCTAGATTTATGTAATTTGGCGAGTGTTTATGCCCCAACTTGACTATGTTTTACTATTATAGGATAGTTAAATGATGATAAATTGGCTCTAATTGTGAATTTCATGCTTTGCAGGAGCGAGTTGCGTGTATGAGGACTAAGAACTGTAATTGGAGATAAATTGAAGCAAGGGAAGCCCCTCGGAGCTGAGTACATTGGAAGAAGAGAGAAAGAAGGGCTGAAATGATGACCCAGACTAGCGCGCCCACTAGCGCGACCGCGCTAGCCCAGGAGTTTGAAGCAGAATGTTATGCCATATGCGCGGTTAGTAGCACACCCATTAGCGCAACCGCACTAGTCCAGTTTCGAAAAATAAAATTCAGGGGTAAACTTGGAAGTTCGAGGGTAATTTCACTTAACCTATAAAAGGTCCAGCTCGCCCAAAGGAACATGATCAAGGTTTTTATAGCTTAGTTGAAGGCAAGGAGAGGCAAGGAGGATAATTTAACATCGAGTTCTTCCTTTCTTTGTTTTGTATTTTATCATTTGTGATGAATTTGGCTATTGTTATGATAAACACTAGTATGAGTAGCTAAATATTTAGTTTGAGGTTTGATGGAACCTATTGAAGGATGAACTTCTTGATATGTTAATATAGTTTGCCCGGTTTATTCTCTATTTGTTCAACTATGTTCTTATTGTAATTAATTGATAGGATCCTCAATTAGCTATACCTATTTAGTATGTATTACTCGGGAGAGGGTGTATATTTAGGTAATTGTTGAACAACACCACTCCCAGAGTATTGAGGGATCGATAACCGAGGGTTTAAAGGCGAGATTAGGAATAACGAAGCCTTAGGTGCAATCTTAAGTGAGTTGTAATAAAATCCAACTAGCGTAGCTCGAGAGAGTGCGTCCAGTAAATTGTTGTGATTACTTGGGAGAGATTTACGGTAATAAGACTCGTAATTGATAGAGACAATTAGGCAAATCTATATGAAATATAATATGAAGGGATTCCATCAATAGGGAAAATCATAACCTTAGATCCTTCTCTTAATTGTTTACAACTTAATCATAGTTAGTCTTTGTTTACTTAAGTGCAGTCAGTTATAGTTAGTAAAATTATCCTCAATAGTTATTCAACAAGTTTGGGAAGTTGATTACGTAGAATTTAGTGAGTCTAACAAGAGTAATTGATAGGTTAATTCCTTATGGGTTCGACTTTGGGCTAAATACTCAGATTATATTTGCAACGTCCGCTTAGTCCTTTTAATAAGGCATAGTTGGGCATGATCAAATTTCGGTACCATTGCCGGGGACTTAATGGTTTTATTAATTACAATTGAAAGAAATACAAAAATTCTTAGTGCAGTCAGTTTTCTTCAATTCAAATCTTTACATTGAAATTTTAACGTTTGTTGACTTGATTGTACATGTGCATGCCTAGAAACTCAATGAGCACTGGTGAAGTATTTGACGCCTTATCAGATCCCGAGAAAGTTTTCAAGGCCTTGAATCGGGCCAACCGAAAAAACAAATAGCAACAAATAATTGAACAATTCGAACCGGACATGGGGGACAACGTGGTAGACCCAGTCGCACCATTAGCGCCAGTAGCACCTCTTGTTCCAGAGGCTGCTCTATATGACATGGTACAACCCATAACTGAAAATTTGGTCACAACGATTTTAGTCCGGTAGATATAGGCTGAATCATTTCAAATCACGAACAGCATGCTGCACTTGTTGCAAAACATGGGACTATTTTCGGGGTCACAAATCGATGATCCTCAACAACACTTAAAGAATTTCTTATTAATATGCAAAACTCAAAGGCAACCCAACGTAACTCAAGAAGCAATCAAGCTGTTGTTGTTTCCATTCTCAGTGACAGGAGCTGCCCAGACCTGGCTAAACTCACTCCACATTAATTCCATAACAACTTGGGAGGAGTTAGTCAAGCAATTTATGAACAAGTTTCATCCACCCAACAAGACTGCTCAACAAATTGATGAAAGTTTGAGTTTCAAACAAAGACCAATGGAGACACTGCAAGAAATATGGGAAAGATTCAAAGGGATGCCGGCTATATGTACGCACCACGATATTCTAGATCAGATGTTGGGGTAGCGGTTCTATATGGATTTGGCATATGGCGTGAAGGGTAATGTTGATGCTTCAGCTGGTGGAGCATTTTTGATCAAAATATGGAGAGAAAGCCAGAGTCTGTTTGATAAGATGGAACATAATTCGGGGTGGACAACCAGGAACGCACCTATCACTCCAATGGTTCACTCAGTGACCTTAGATCCATCCAACACTCTTGATGAAAACATTAATGACACAGATGAGTATACTCACCAAAAAGGTGGAATAGTCAGGGCAGAAGCAGCAAGTACACGTTGTAGATACTACCAATGGGGGCTTATGCACATATTACATTAGTCAGCCAATTGGTAACCAGTGGAATGCAGAGAGTGATCATCATCACTACCTTGAGGACATGAATTATGTGTCTAACTATGAAGGCCAGAGACAGGGTGGTCAAAATTTGGGCCAACAACAGCAGCCATACAAGCCAGTCCAGCCACATCTCAATAATGGAAACATGGGAGATATGAGACCTCACAATAATATGGAGCTCTACCAAAGGCCAAAGGGATATAATAATCAAAATCAGCAACAGGGTTATCATCCTCCTCAGCAACAACATGGTGGAAGACAAGAAGATGGGTTTGCTAGACTTGAGGCAATGATGCAACAAGTTATTTGGTCAAATGCAAAAATGAGTGAAAGAGTAGATGCACATGAGTTAGCTATTAAGAATATTGAAGTACAAATGGGCTAGATTTCGATGTCCTTGAACAATCGTCCTCATGGGACATTGCTTGCAGACACTTAGGTAAATCCAAAAGATCAAGGCCCGAAGCAGTTGATGGTAGTGAATCTACGTAATGGCATAGACTTAGACTTGGAGCAAGAGAAGGCCCAAGAAAGCAAACAGGCTGAGACACTTATACTAGTGCCCATCGAGCTAGATGAGTCAACGAAACTGACAGAGGTGATAGTACAGCCTGCCCAGGAAGAACATAACATATAGATTGAGGCTGATAAAGAAGCTGATACAGCCCAGGAACTGGTAGTTGAGGTGGCAGCTGACAAAGAGCAGTCCCAAATCATTGGGAAGAAGAGACCTCAACACCATTCCCACAGAGATTGGCCAAGTACCAGAAAGAAGTGCAATATAAGAAATTCTTGGAGATGCTCAGACAAATCCAGGTAAATATTCCATTGATTGATGCCTTGAAGGATATGCCTGGTTATGCAAAAATGATGAAGGACTTGATGTCACAAAAATTCGATTTCCAAGACTTGGCCACAGTGACTCTTACTCAGACCTGCAGTATTGTGGTGACTAGACCAGTTGCTGAGAACCTGTCTGACCCAGGGAGTTTCACAATTCCCTGCACCATTGGTAACTTTGCTTTTGCCAAGGCACTCTATGATTTGGGGGCTAGCATAAATCTTATGCCCCTGATAATTTATAAGAGGTTAGGGATTGGAAGAGCTAGACCCACGTCTATGTTGTTGCAGCTAGCTGACAGGATAGTGAAAAGACCTTCTGGTATATTGGATGACGTGCTTATTCATGTAGGGAAATTTGTGTTCCCTGCAGATTTTGTGATTTTAGATTGCAAGGTGGATGAAGAAATTCCCATAATTTTGGGAAGGCCGTTCTTGGCCACAGGGAGTGCTCTCATTGATTGTAAAACTGGAGAGCTCAAGATGAGATTGAATGATAAGGAGATAACATTCAATGTGCAGAAATCTATAAGGCGACCGAGTGAATTCACCAATTGCTCTCTTATTGACGTCGTTGATGTAATTGTAGAAGTTGATGATGAAATGTTGACTATTGAGGACCCTCCTGCTGCATGTTTGGTAAATTTGGATGAGGTAAATGGGGAAGAATTGATAGAATGGGTGTTGGCTTTAGAGGGCAGAGGGTTTTTGGATAGAACTCTTGAATTTGAGCCCCTGCACATAGAAAACAGAGAAACTCCTCCAGCCAAGCAATCCATAGAAGAGCCACCAAAGCTGGAATTGAAGCCACTGCCCACCCATCTCAGGTATGAGTTCCTAGGACCTAATTCCACATTACCTGTTATTATCGCATCTTGTTTGTTAGATGTGCAGGCACAACAACTTTTGCAGGTACTCAAGGAGTGTAAGACTACCATTGGGTGGACCATGGAACACATTAAGGGGATCAGCCCAGCCTATTGTATGGATAAAATTCTGCTGGAAGAGAGACACAAACCTTCCAGTGAATACCAAAGAAGGTTGAACCCCAATATGAAGGAAGTGGTGAAGATAGAAGTGATAAAGTGGTTGGATGCGGGAATCATTTTCCCAATCCCTGACAGCAACTGGGTTATCCCGATGCAATGTGTGCCTAAAGAAGGGTGGCATGACAGTGGTAAAAAATGATAACAATGAGCTGATCTCTACAAGAACCGTCACAGGCTGGAGAATTTTCATGGACTACAGAAAATTAAATTTGGCCACCCGAAAAGACCACTTCCCACTTCCCTTCATTGATCAGATGCTAGACAGATTGGCAAGGAGGTCTCACTTCTATTTACTGGATGGGTACTCAGGGTACAATCAAATCTCCATTGCACCATAGGACAGAGAGAAGACCTACTTCACTTGCCCATATGGCATTTATGCTTTTCAGAGGATGCCCTTTGGCCTACGCAATGCACTCGCCACATTACAAAGGTGCATGATGGCCATATTCACTGATATGGTAGAATAAATAATGGAGGTATTCATGGATGATTTCTCAGTGGTGGGAAAATCATTCGATGAGTGCCTTATAAATCTGACCCGTGTGCTGAAACGGTATATTGAGACTAACCTGGTTCTTAATTGGGAAAAGTGCAATTTTATGGTACAAGAGGCCATAGTCTTGGGACATCGGGTATCAAGTAAAGGAATCAAGATGGATTGTGCTAAAGTTAACTTGATAGCAAATCTTCCACCTCCAACGTTAGTCAAGGCAATCAGGAGCTTCCTCGGGCATGTCGGTTTCTACCGGAGATTCATAAGAGACTTCTCAAAAATTGCCAACCCTCTGTGTAACTTGTTAGAAAAAGATCACCCCTTCTTATTTTCGGATGATTGCAGGGTAGAATTCGAGGAGTTGAAAAAGAGGCTAGTCATAACACACATCATTGTTGCCCCCAACTGGGAGCAACCATTCAAACTCATGTGTGATGCTAGTGACCATGCAGTGGGGGCAATGCTGGGACAGCGGAAAGACAAGCTAATGGATCCAATCTACTATGCCGGTAGAACACTGAGTGAAGCCTAACTGAACTACACTATGACTGAAAAGGAGATGTTGGTTGTGGTGTTTGCATTTGACAAGTTCAGATCATACCTGATTGTCTCTAAGGTAATTGTATACATTGATCATGCAGATCTCAGGTACTTGATTAAGAAGAAGGAGTCTAAATCGTGCCTGATTCATTGGGTGATGTTATTGCAAGAGTTTGACCTCAAAATTCGTAACCGTAAGGGCACAGAAAACCAAGTCGTTGATCATCTATCATGACTTGAGGGAGCTGAAAACTCAGTTGAGGTTGAGGATATTCTAGAAACCTTTCAGACAAGCAACTGCTCACTACAAGTCTTGAGGAAGTTCCATGGTATGCAGACTTTGCAAATTACCTGGCAAGCAGTATAGTTCCCAATGACCTTTCCTCTGCACAAAAGAAAAAGTTTTATCGCGAATACCGCATCTATTATTGGGATGAACCTTATCTATTTAGAATATGTGTTGACAATATGATTGGAGGTGTGTCCCCGAGATAGAAAAATCTTCTATTTTACAGACATGTCACGCATCGGCGTATGGAGGGCATTTTGGAGGAGTTAGGACGATCGCAAAAGTGCTAGAGGCCGGGTTCTTCTGGACAATAGTGTTTAAGGATGCACATCAATGGGTGAAGGGCTGTAATGAATGTCAGCAAAATGGGAACATTTCCCGTCGCCATAATATGCCCATGAACCCAATTCAAGAGGTTGAAGTGTTCGATATCTGGGGGATTGACTTCATGGGCCCCTTCGTCAGCTTCTTTGGAAATAAGTACATACTACTGTAGATTACGTGTACAAATGGGTAGACGTTGTAGCATTTCCCACTAATGATGCAAGAGTGCTGGAGGGTTTTTTGAAGAAGAACATATTCACCCATTTTGGGACCCCCGAGATCTATTATCAGTGACAGAGGCACCCACTTCTGTAATCGAGCCTTCGAAAAGTTGCTAGCGAAGTATGATGTGCGCCACACGGTGGAAACACCATATCATCCTTAGACCGGTGGACAGGTGGAAGTGTCTAATAGAGAGATAAAGAGTGTATTGACCAAGACTGTAAATGCCATAAGAACTGATTGGGCGAAAAAGCTAGATGATGCACACTGGGCCTATCAAACTACTTTTAAAATACCAATTGGTATGTCACCATATAAGTTGGTGTTCGGGAAGGCCTGCCACTTGCCAGTGGAACTTGGACATAAATCTTGGCGTGCACTGAAACAACTGAATCTAGACATTGAGGCTGCGAGCACAACGGGAATCGCAAAATTGCATGAGCTCGACGAGTTCCGATATCTGGATTTTGAGAGCACAAGGTTGTACAAGGAAAGAATGAAGAGGTTGCACGAACAGAACATTCTTGAGAGATATGTCAACCCCGGGAACATGGTATTGCTCTATAACTCAAGATTAAGGCTATTCCCGGGTAAGCTCAAGTCACGATGGTCTGGCCCATTTCGAGTGGTCGAAATATTCCCTTCAGCATAATATCCCAAATTATTATAAGTACATATTTTATTTACAAAACTAAACGATAATAGGCTAGATTTATGTAATTTGGCGACTGTTTATGCCCCAACTTGACTATGTTTCACTGTTATAGGATAGTTAAATGATGATAAATTGGCTCTAATTGTGAATTTCATGCTTTGCAGGAGCAAGTTGCGTGTATGAGGACTAAGAACTGTAATTGGAGATAATTTGAAGCAAGGGAAGCCCGTCGGAGCTGAGTACGTTGGAAGAAGAGAGAAAGAAGGGCTGAAATGATGACCCAGACTAGCGCGCCCACTAGCGCGATCGCGCTAGCCCAGGAGTTTGAGGCAGAATGTTATGCCATATGCGCGGTTAGTAGCACACCCATTAGCGCAACCGCACTAGTCCAGTTTCGAAAAATAAAATTCAGGGGTAAACTTGGAAGTTCGAGGGTAATTTCACTTAACCTATAAAAGGTCCAGCTCGCCCAAAGGAACATGATCAAGGTTTTTATAGCTTAGTTGAAGGCAAGGAGAGGCAAGGAGGATAATTTAACATCGAGTTCTTCCTTTCTTTGTTTTGTATTTTATCATTTGTGATGAATTTGGATATTGTTATGATGAACACTAGTATGAGTAGCTAAATATTTAGTCTAAGGTTTGATGGAACCTATTGAAGGATGAACTTCTTGATATGTTAATATAGTTTGCCCGGTTTATTCTCTATTTGTTCAACTATGTTCTTATTGTAATTAATTGATAGGATCCTCAATTAGATGTGCCTATTTAGTATGTATAACTCGGGAGAGAGTGTATATTTAGGTAATTGTTGAACAACACCACTCACAGAGTATATGAGGGATCAATAACCGAGGGTTTAAAGGCGGGATCAGGGATAACGAAGCCTTAGGTGCAATCTTAAGTGAGTTGTAATAAAATCCAGCTAGCGTAGCTCGGGAGAGTGTGTCCAGTAAATTGTTTTGATTACTCGGAAGAGATTTACAGTAATAAGAGTGCTCATGATTGATAGATACAGTTAGGCAAATCTATATGAAACATAATATGAAGGGATTCCATTAATAGGGAAAATCATAACTTTAGATCCTTCTCTTAATTGTTTACAACTTAATCATAGTTAGTCTTTGTTTATTTATTGCAGCCAGTTATAGTTAGTAAAATTATCCTCAATTGTTATTCAACAAGTTTGGGAAGTTGATTACGTAGAATTTAGTGAGTCTAAAAAGAGTAATTGATAGGTTAATTTCTTATGGGTTCGACTTTGGGCTAAATACTCAGATTATATTTGCAACATCCGCTTAGTACTTTTAATAAGGCATAGTTGGGCATGATCAAATTTTGGTGCCGTTGCCGGGGACTTAATGGTTTTATAAATTACAATTGAAAGAAATATAAAAATTCTTAGTGTAGTCAGTTTTCTTCACTTCAAATCTTTACATTGAAATTTTAACGTTTGTTGACTTGGTTGTACATGTGCATGCCTAGAAACTCATCGAGAACTGGTGAAGTATTTGAAGCTTTATCAGATCCCGAAAAAGTTTTCAAGACCTTGAATTGGGCCAACCGAAAAAATAAAATAGCAACAAACAATTGAACAATTCAAACCGGACACGGGGGACAACGTGGTAGACCCAGCCGCACCATTAGCACCAGTAGCACCTCTTGTTCCAAAGGCTGCTCTATATGACATGGAACAACCCACAACTGAAAATTTGGTCATAACGATTTTAGTCCGGTAGATACAAGCTGAATCATTTCAAATCACAAACAACATGCTGCACTTGTTGCAAAACAGGAGACTATTTTCGGGGTCACAAATCGAAGATCCTCAATAGCACTTGAAGAATTTCTTATCAATATACGAAACTCAAAGGCAACCCAACGTAACTCAGGAAGCAATCACGCTATTGTTGTTTCCATTCTCAGTGACAGGAATTGCCCAGACCTGGCTAAACTCACTCCCCATTAACTCCATAACAACTTGGGAGGAGTTAGTCAAGAAATTTGTGAAAAAGTTTCATCCACCCAACAAGACTGCTCAACAAATTAATAAAATTTTGAGTTTCAAAGAAAGACCAATGGAGACACTGCAAGAAATATGGGAACAATTCAAAGGGATGCCGACTATATGTCCGCACCACAATATTCCAGATCAGATGTTGGGGTAGCGGTTCTACATGGATTTGGCATATGGCTTGAATGGTAATGTTGATGCTTCAGCTGGTGGAGCATTTTTGAGAAAAATATGGAGAGAACGCCAGAGTCTTCTTGATAAGATGGCCCATAATTTAGGGTGGACAACCAGGAACGCACCTATCACTCCAATGGTTTACTCAGTGCCCTTAGATCCATCCAACACTCTTGCTGAAAACATGGCCACATTAATGACACAGATGAGTATACTCAACAAAAAGGTAGAAGAGTCAAGGCAGAAGTAGCTGGTACACATTGTAGATACTACCAATGGGGTCTTATGCACATCTTGCATTAGTCGGCCAATTGGTAGCCAGTGGAATGTAGAGAGTGATCATCATCACTACCTTGAGGACATGAATTATGTGTCTAACTATGAAGGCCAGAGATAGGGTGGTCAAAATTAGGGCCAACAACAGCAACCATATAGGCCAGTCCAACCACAACTCAACAATGGAAACATGGGAGTTATGAGACCTCACAATAATATGGCGCTCTACCAAAGTCCACAGGGATATAATAATCAAAATCAGCGACAGGGTTATCATCCTCCTCAGCAACAACATGGTGGAAGACAAGAAGATGGGTTTGCTAGACTTGAGGCAATGATGCAACAGGTTATTGGGTCAAATACAAAAATGAGTGAAAGAGTAGATGCACATGAGTTAGATATTAAGAATATTGAAGTACAGATGGGCTAGATTTCGATGTCCTTGAACAATCATCCTCATGGGACATTGCTTGCAGACACTTAGATAAATCCAGAAGATCAAGGCCCAAAGTAGTTGATGGCAGTGACTCTACGTAATGACAGTGATTTAGACTTGGAGCAAGAGAGGGCCCGAGAAAGCAGGCAGGCTGAGACACTTATACTAGTGCCCATCGAGCTAGATGAGTCAACGAAACTGACAGAGGTGATAGTACAGCCTGCCCAGGAAGAACATAACATATAGATTGAGGCTGATAAAGAAGCTGAGATAGCCCAAGAACTGGTATTTGAGGTGGCAGCTGACAAAGAGCAGTCCCAAATCATTGGGAAGAAGAGACCTCAACACCATTCCCACAGAGATTGGCCAAGTACCAGAAAGAAGAGCAATATAAGAAATTTTTGGAGATGCTAAAACAAATCCAGGTAAATATTTCATTGATTGATGCCTTGAAGGAGATGTCTGGTTATGCAAAAATGATGAAGGACTTGATGTCCCGAAAATTCGATTTCCAAGACTTGGCCACAATGACTCTTACTCAGACCTGCAGTGCTGTGGTGACTAGACCAGTTGCTAAGAACCTATCTGACCCATGGAGTTTCACAATTCCCTGCAACATTGGTAACTTTGCTTTTGCCAAGGCACTCTTTGATTTGGCGGCTAGCATAAATCTTATGCCCCTGGAAATTTATAAGAGGTTGGGGATTGGAAGAGCTAGACCCACATCTATGTTGTTGCAACTAGCTGACAGGATCGTGAAAAGACCTTCTGGTATATTGGATGACGTGCTGATTCACGTAGGAAAATTTGTGTTCCCTGTAGATTTTGTGATTTTAGATTTTAAGGTGGATGAAGAAATTCCCATAATTTTGGGAAGACCGTTCTTAGCCACAGGGAGTGCTCTCATTGATTGTAAAACTGGGGAGCTCAAGATGAGATTGAACGATGAGGAGATAACATTCAATGTAGAAAAATCTATAAGGCGGCCGAGTGAATTCGCCAATTTCTCTCTTATTGATGTCGTTGATGTAATCGTAGAAGCTGATGATGAAATGTTGACTATTAAGGACCCTCTTGCTGCATGTCTAGTAAATTTGGATGAGGTAAATGGGGAAGAATTGACAGAATGGGTGTTGGCTTTAGAGGGCAGAGGGTTTTTGGATAAAACTCTTAAATTTGAGCCCATGCACTTAGAAAACGGAGAAACTCCTCCAACCAAGCCATCCATAGAAGAGCCACCAAAGCTGAAATTGAAGCCACTGGCCGCTCATCTCAGGTATGAGTTCCTAGGACCTAATTCCACATTACCTGTTATTATCTCATCTAGTTTGTTAGATGTGCAGGCACAACAACTTTTGCAGGTACTTAAGGAGTGTAAGACTACCATTGGGTGGACCACAACAAACATTAAGGGGATCAGCCCAGCCTATTGTATGCATAAAATTCTGTTAGAAGAGGGACACGAACCTTTCAGGGAATACCAAAGAAGGCTGAACCCCAATATGAAGGAAGTGGTTGAGAAAGAAGTGATAAAGTGGTTGGATGCGGGAATCATTTTCCCAATCTCTGACAACAACTGGGTTATCCCGATGCAATGTGTGCCTAAAGAAGGGTGGCATGACAGTGGTAAAAATGATAACAATGAGCTGATCTCTACAAGAACCGTCACAGACTGGAGAATTTGCATGGACTACAAAAAATTAAATCTGGCCACCCGGAAAGACCACTTCCCACTTCCCTTCATTGATCAGATGCTAGACAGATTGGCAGGGAGGTCTCACTTCTGTTTATAGATGGGTACTCAGGGTACAATCAAATCTCTATTGCACCAGAGGACAGAGAGAAGACATACTTCACTTGCCCATATGGAATTTATGCTTTTCGGAGGATGTCCTTTGGCCTACGCAATGCACCTGCCACATTACAAAGGTGCATGGTGGCCATATTTACTGACATGGTAGAAGAAATAATGGAGGTATTCATGGATGATCTCTTAGCGGTGGGAAACCCATTCGATAAGTGCCTTATAACCTGACCGTGTGCTAAAACGGTGTATTGAGACTAACCTGGTTCTTAATTGAGAAAAGTGCCATTTCATGGTACAAGAGGCCATAGTCTTGGGACACAGGGTATCAAGTAAAGGAATCGAGGTGGATCGTGCTAAAGTTGACGTGATAGCAAAGATGCCACCTCCTATGTCAGTCAAGGCAATCAGGAGCTTCCTCGGGCATGCCAATTTATATCGGAGATTTATAAGAGACTTCTCAAAAATTGCCAACCCTCTCTGTAAGTTGCTAGAAAAAGATCACCCATTCTTGTTTTCGGATGATTGCAGGGTAGAATTCGAGGAGTTAAAAAAGAGGCTATTCACAACACCCATAATTGTTGCCCCAACTGGGAGCAACCATTCGAACTCATGTGTGATGCCAGTGACTATGAGTGGGGGCAATGCTGGGACAGCGGAAAGACAAGCTAATGCATCCAATCTACTATGCCAGTAGAATACTGAGTGGAGCCCAGCTGAACTACACTATGACTGAAAAAGAGATGTTGGTTGTGGTATTTGCATTTGACAAGTTCAGATCATACCTGATTGGATCTAATTTAATTGTATACATTGATCATGCATCTCTCAGGTACTTGATTAAGAAGAAGGATTCTAAACCACGCCTGATTCATTGGGTGCTGTTACTGCAAGAGTTCAACCTCAAAATTTGTGACCGTAAGGGCACAGAAAACCAAGTCGCTGATCATCTATCATGACTTGAGGGAGCTAAAAACTCAGTTGAGGTTGAGGATATTCTAGAAACCTTTCAGACGAGCAACTGCTCACTACAAGTCTTGAGGAAGTTCCATGGTATGCAGACTTTGCAAATTACCTAGAAAGCGGTATAGTTCCTTATGACCTTTCCTCTGCACAAAACAAAAAGTTTTATCGTGAATACCGCATGTATTATTGGGATGAACCTTATCTGTTTAGAATATGTGTTGACAATATGATCTAGAGATGTGTCCCCAAGATAGAAAAATCTTCTATTTTGTAGACATGTCATGCATCGGCATATGGAGGGCATTTTAGAGGAGTCAGGATGACCGCAAAAGTGCTAAGGGTCGGGTTCTTCTTGCCATTAGTGTTTAAGGATGCACATCAATGGGTGAAGGGATATAATAAATGTCAGCGAATCGGGAAAATTTCTCGTCGCCATAATATGCCCATGAACCCAATTCAAGAGGTTGAAGTGTTCGATATCTGGGGGATTGACTTCATGGGCCCTTCGTCAGCTACTTTGACAATAAGTACATACTTGTTCCTGTAGATTACGTGTCCAAATTGGTAGAAGTTGTAGCATTTCCCACTAATGATGCAAGAGTGGTGGTGGGTTTTTTGAAGAAGAACATATTCACCCGTTTTGGGACCCCCGAGATCTATTATCAGTGACAGAGGCACCCACTTCTATAATCGAGCCTTCGAGAAGTTGCTAGTGAAGTATGATGTGCGCCGCAAGGTGGAAACACCATATCATCCTTAGACCAGTGGACATGTGGACGTGTCTAATAGAGAGATAAAGAGTGTATTGACCAAGACTGTAAATGCCACAAGAACTGATTGGGCGAAAAAGCTAGATGATGCACTCTAGGCCTATAGAACTGCTTTAAAAACACCAATTGGTATGTCACCATATAAGTTGGTGTTCGGGAAGGCCTTCCACTAGCCAGTGGAAGTTTGACATAAAGCTTGGTGTGCACTAAAATAGCTGAATCTAGGCATTGAGGTTGCGGGCACAACGGGAATCACAAAATTGCATGAGCTGGACGAGTTCCGATATCTGGATTTTGAGAGCACAAGGTTGTACAAGGAAAGAATGAAGAGGTTGCACGACTAGAACATTGTTGAGATACATTTCAACCCCGGGGACATGGTATTTCTCTATAACTCAAGATTAAGGCTATTCCCGGGTAAGCTCAAGTCACGATGGTCTGGCCCATTTCAAGTGGTCGAACTATTCCCTTCAGGGGTTGTAGAGATTGCCTCAGAGAAAGACTCTCATACATTTAGAGTCAATGAGCAGAGATTGAAACTATATGTAGGCATGAATGAACCCAAAGAAGTGTCAGAGATCCACCTGATTGAACCTCAGAGGTCGAGCGAGCCTTAAATGCGCTTGACTGCATCGTGCCGCGACGTTAAATTAGGCATTGCATGGGAGACAACCCATTGATTTATTATAATCGTCGTGCCACGACATTGACTAAGGCGCTAGTTGGGAGGCAACCCAATGATAGTAGTAGTTGTTAATTTTGAGTTTGGGAAGTACTAACCAATGCAGATGAGCTTAGGCAGATGACAAGTCCATCGGAAGCAGAAAGAACAGGTGAAAAATATGAAAAAAACGTGCCCAGGAGCGCGCCCACACTACCCACCGCGCATATGGGCAAGTATTCTGCCTCAGCCCCAAAACACTAGCGCGACCGCGCTAGTGGCCGTGCATATGGCCAAGTATTTTGCATGGACTAGTGCGGCCGCGCTCGTACCGCGCTTGTCCTGTCCAACTGGCAAATTTTTTTTCCCTTTAAATTAAAATGAGTTTTTTATTTTTTTCCTTAGTTCTATTTCCCCCTCCCCCCTCCCCCGCTATCTAATTAATTTCCCATATCTTCAACCCCAATTCCCCCAATGTTCAAGCAAACAAAAGAACCCTAACCCCCTTCTTCTTCAACATTTTATCTTCTTCAACATTTTATCTTCTTCAACTCCCCTCTTCTTCAAATTCCCAACCCACCTTCCCCAAGTTTCAAGTCACGCTCTCCCCTACTCGTCTTCATTTCTCCTCACATTCTCTCACTACAGGTATGATTTCCTTGTGCCATTTTTTTCTTCTTCAGAATTTCATTTTTTTATTTTTTTATTTATGTAGTTTTTTTTTCTTTCTTTTCTTTTCTTAGTAGAAATTTGTAGCATATGTTGTAGTGATTGTGGGTGGTAAGATTGGTGGAGTTGTAGCTTGAATTAGTAGGTAATTTTGGGGACATTGTGGTGGTATTGGGGTTGTAACATGTTTGAAATAGGTTGTGAGTATATAATGCCCACAAGGTGTTTGTGTAAAAGCCTTAGTGAATGTAATTGAGTAATTGTTACCAACTGTGCGTGTGAAGTCTAAGTAACCCCATTATGTCACAATTTTATTTTGGGTTATGCTAATATTATTCCGTTTTTTCAGGTACTATGGCTCCATCTAGGAAATGCTGCACCACAGGTGCCTCTTCTAGTAGTCAAGCTGGATCGTCTAGGGCACGCGGGTCAGCCCCTGCTCGTGCCTTTGATAGTAGCAGGTTTGTATCTGCCAATGCTCAGGACCGCTTTGCGGATAAGGCCCCTAAAATACCGATACTGAAAAGGGGCATTGATATAGGATCGGTCTAACTGGGTTGCCCTCACATGTATACTAAGCTGGTAAAACAGGGGTTACAAACTTTCATTGACGAGCCGAGCAAGAGGAGTGTGATAGTTGTCCGAGAGTTTTACGCCAATGTGAAAGAGCAGGTGAATGACATAGTCACTGTACACAGAAA
Source organism: Nicotiana glauca (assembly GCA_026770625.1). Lineage (NCBI taxonomy): Eukaryota > Viridiplantae > Streptophyta > Magnoliopsida > Solanales > Solanaceae > Nicotiana > Nicotiana glauca. Next base: position 62,447 of record MU781663.1, read on the forward strand.
GGCAGTGGATGCCTTTGTTAAGGCTATACAGACGATGTACCAGCTGTCCTCTCCAGTGGATCCTTATGATGACTATTATGAGGGGTATGACAGATCACACACGCAGCGGGCGGGGTTCTTTGAAACAATTTTTGTACCCGAAAAAGGGATTTTCTGGATGAAGTATGGTCGGAAGTTTCATTCCTTGGCGCTAACCTTTGAAGGGAAGTGCTGGTTGTATATTATCAACAACCATTTAATCCCGTCTTCCTATACTACGGAGGTGAATGGCCCTCGAGCGGATCCGATTTGGTATTTCATTAATGGTCACAACTTTGACGTGGCCAAAGTAATTCATGAAGAGATGTTCACCCGTTGTCCAATAAAAAGGTATGGGTTTTTATTCCCTTTATTGGTTACTAAACTTTGTCGGGCATCTCGGGTGCCGGAAAATCTGGATGTAGATAGGAAAGTGCCAAGAGACCACAAGTTCTGAGCTGACAAGGTCACTACTGGTAAGGAGTCGATGGCAGCAAATGGTGATGCTAGTGGTGATTCTGATGACTTTGAGGATGCAGAGACTGAACAGGAGGATGTGGGGGTTGAGCCATAGGCCCATGAGCATATTGCAGCAGTTGTAGCACCATTTGGGACTGCAACACCATCTGGAGCTGCCCGAGTTACCCGGTTCACAAATATGGAGCAGAAGGTGGATGGATTTCATACCTCAGTCGCTGACTTGGGTACATGTATTGATGCGGTGGCTGCCCAACAGGTGAAATTGGAGAAGAAAATCTTGGGCTGGCTGAGAGCTCTAGGCCGTGCTTGCAATTTGAACCCAGATACGGTCCCCAATCAAGAGTTATATTTCAGGGAAGTTCGTTTACCTCACTGTTCTTTTTTTTGTATGTCATGAGGACATGGCTTCCTTTTAAGTGTGGGATGGGGGATACTTTAGTGTATGTATGTATATGTAGCAATTTGACTGTTTGATGTTTCTTTGTTTCTTCTTGATTGTTTTTGGTGTTTTGAGTAATAGTTATATTAGGTAAGTTGACGTGTCCCGACGATGGATCTTTTTCGACGGGGTTCCTGAGGATCTAAGTCGACGTAAAAAAATAAAAAACAGGAATATGGGGACTCTTCCTGATGATGGATCTTTTAGACAGTTTTTTGAGGGAAGTAAGTCTAAAGAAAATCCCAAAAAGATTTTTTTTTTATTTTTTTATTTTAGGTAGTGTAGTAACTCCTCCTTGGTTTTTCTTTGGGCAACGGTTCTTTTCGAAGGGTTTATCTTGAACCGGGTGTAGTTAGTTTTTGTTTATTTTTTTTTAAGTTTTTAGTTAGTATTGATGGGCTACGAGCTGAAATAGAAAGAGAAACCCTTGGCGTTGATACACCCGAACATAGTAGACACTAGAGTGTAATGCTTAGTCTTAGTGGTTGATTCTTGCTAAAGTGCCTTAAATTGTATGTTTGTAACTGACTTAAATACTCAAACGAGGGTGTCTTGATAAGCCAATCTGGAGTGAGTCATGTGCCATGTGTGTGCATTGTACTGTATTCTATGCTTTACATTTGATGCATAGAACTAGCCCCGTGTGTTTGCAAAGCGAAATAGTAGCTTCATTCAATCTTAGAAGTGATATAGGTATTTCTTTGTTAAGCCAGATATATAAAGTAGACCCACCTAAATGTAATACATCATAGTCAATCCCGTTGAGCCTATAACCCCGTTGAGCCTATAAGCCTGTTTCTTTGGTAACCACATTGCGAACCTTACCCAATTGTTTGAATGACCATCTGTTTGAATCTCTTTACCTCCCATAAGCACTAGAATGGTATTAAAATATCCAAAATCTAAAGTGTGGGGTGGTGGTTTGGTTTTTGAGTGGAACCAATGAAATAGAGGAAATGTGCAGTTTTTGGAAAAGTAAAAGAATAAGCACCACTTAAAAAAAGAAAAAAAAAGAGAATAAGTAAATGTAGTAGTTGATAAATGGTGACTTGATACAATTGCACTTAATGGAGGGGGATGTTATAAATAAAAATGTGGTGGAATGTCTAGTTGACATAAATATGATTTTGAAGGTTAATGTGATTGTATTAAAAGTGCTTAGGGAGGTTAGTCACTATATCCAAATATATCCTACCTGCACCTTAGCCTACATTACAACCAAGTGAAGTCCTAATTGATCTTAGACCGAATGGGCTCGATTAGTAGAGTAGTACACTATGGTCAAGCCTATGGTGCGTCTTTGTGGCATGTGAATGTTCTTTTTGAGAGAGAGCGAATTTTATCTATCTAAGTTCCTAATTGTTCTTAATATTAATATTTGTGGAACTACTCTCTTGTGTGATGTGAAGGCATGTGATTCACGAAGGAAAAGTAATTCTTGACTTCTGTATAGAGTGATTTGAGTAAGTATGAATATTGCACGACACATGAGAGTCGACTTTTGAGGCAAAGATTATTCACTACTAGGCGTAACTTTGGTGATTTGTTCTTGGTGTGATACGTTAGGGGAAAAGGCTTAGTGAAGAAACCTTTATAGAGTGTGGTAGGTTGCTTGAGGACTAGCAATAATTTAAGTGTGGGGTGTTGGTAATAGTGTAGATTCATGTAATTTGACGACTGTTTATGCCCCAACTTGACTATGTTTCACTGTTATAGGATAGTTAAATGATGATAAATTGGCTCTAATTGTGAATTTTATGTTTTGCAGGAGCGAGTTGCTTGTATGAGGACTTAGAACTGTAATTGGAGCTAAATTGAAGCAAGGGAAGCCCCTCAGAGCTGAGTACGTTAGAAGAAGAGAGAAAGAAGGGCTGAAATGATGACCTAGACTAGCACGCCCACTAGCGCGACCGCGTTAGCCCAGGAGTTCGAGGCAGAATGTTATGCCATATGCGTGGTCAGTAGTGCGCCTATTAGCGCGACCGCGCTAGTCTAGTTCCGAAAAATAAAATTAAGGGGTAAACTTGAAAGTTCGGAGGTAATTCCACTTAACCTATAAAAGGTCCATCTCGCCCAAAGGAACATGATCAGGTTTTACAGCATAGTTAAAGGCAAGGAGAGGCAAGATGCAAGTAGGATAATTCAACATCGAGCTCTTCCTTTCTTCCTTTCTTCCTTTTGTATTTTATCATTTGTGATGAATTTGGCTATTGTTATGATGGATACTAGTATGAGTAGCTAAATATTTAGTCTGAGGTTTTGATGGAACCTATTGAAGGATGAACTTCTTGATATGTTAATATAGTTTGCCCGGTTTATTCTCTATTTGTTCAACTATGTTCTTGCTGTAGTTAATTGATAGGATCCTCAATTAGCTGTACCTATTTAGTATGTATTACTCAGGAGAGAGTGCATATTTAGGTAATTGTTGAACAACACCACTCCCAGAGTATATGAGGGAACAATAACCGAGGGTTTAAAGGCGAGATTAGGGATAACGAAGTCTTGGGTGCAATCTTAAGTGAGCTATAATAAAATTCAGCTAGTGTAACTCAGGAGAGTGTGTCTAGTAAATTGTCGTGATTACTCGAGAGAGATTTACGGTAATAAGAGTGCTCATGATTGATAGAGACGGTTAGTCAAATCTATATGAAACATAAATGAAGGGATTCCATCAATAGGGAAAATCATAGCCTTAGATCCTTCTCTTAATTGTTTACAACTTAATCATAGTTAGTCTTTGTTTACTTAATTGCAGTCAATTATAGTTAGTAAAAATATCCTCAATTGTTATTCAAAACATTTAGGAATTTGATTACGTAGAATTTAGTGAGTCTAACAAGAGTAATTGATAGGTTAATTCCTTGTGGGTTCGACTCTGGGCTAAATACTTATATTATATTTGCAACGCCCGCTTAGTCCTTTTTAATAAGGCATAGTTGGGCGTGATTACTAAACACTATTATTCACAACAACAACATTAACATGCCTAGTGAATCTCACAGGTGGGTCTGAAGAGAGTAGTGTGTATGCACACCTTACCCATACCTTGTAGAGATAGAAAGATTATTTCAAATAGACTCTCAGCTAAAAAAAACTAAAAAATATTGCTCACTAACTATATAAAAAGACAACAAGAAGCGCCCGGGGCAGGTCCATCTTTTTCGTATCGGGTTCATCTGAATCTAGTACTTTCAACGTAGAATACAAATATATATGAAAATATTTATTAGAGGTATAATAAATAGTAGATATGAATCCATAAATTTAAAAATATCACGAGTTCAATACTAAAAATTTTAAAGGTTAAATCCATATAATTTAAATTCTGAATTCACGTCGATGAATACCCTAAATAGTAGGAAAGGGGAAAGAAAGAAGTGAACAAAGTTCTAAGCCCAATTTGTGGATGCTGGAATTGTGCAACCAATAACAGTTTTCAATTTCTTTTTATTACTTTATTTAGAATAATGAACTTTTTACTCTTCCGTTGATATCTAACCCCAAAATGTGGGGAGAAATATAAAAATAGCCAGATTTACCACTGGTCATTGAAAAATAGCCAAGTTTCAAAAGTCATCAAAATTTAGCCATTTTAAATTTGAGCGAAAACACTGTTCAAAATCCGGAAAAATACGCCCGTAAATTTTACGGGAGTTCCAGCATAAGTATGCTTGAACTCCCGTAAATTTTACGGGAGTTCCAGGATAACTATGCTGGAACTCCCGTAAATTTTACGGGAGTTCAAGCATAATTATGCTGGAACTCCAGTAAATTTTACGAGAGTTCCAGCAAGTATAATTGTTCAGTATAATATACTGGAGTTTGGAGCACTGGTGCTCCAGTCTCCCCCAAATTTTACAGGAGTTAGGAAAGTATACCGGTCCAGCATAATATGCTGGAGTTCGTACATAAATGCACCGGAACTCCCGTATATGATACTGGACCGGTCCTGTTGCAGCAAAATAGTGGCTATTTTTCATTGACTTGGTAAACGCTGGCTATTCTTTATTGACCAGTGTGAAAACTGGCTATACCATGATATTTTATCCAAAATGTGGTGTCCGCAGTTTTACATTTCGATGGGCTTTTCCATATAATACGGAAAAAAACTAAATAAAATAATAATAATAATAATAATAATAATAATAATAATAATAATAATGAGTAGCATGATATCTCCAGAATTACAAATAGAATCTGTTTTTTTTCACTTTCTCTTAATTACCTATAAATTCTAATTAAGGCACTCAATTTGAGACCAATGGAGTATAATGACAAATTCCCTCCCCTTAAGAGTTAAATAATTCTTGTTTTATTAAACTTCTCTCTTATAGTAATATCATGACAATTTCTTCCCTAAATGTTTCCCGCTATATCGAGTAAGTAAGGGTAACTTGATCTTTTAAACATTTATGAGGTTATTATCGGTAAAACTTTTCGGATTCGCATATCTCCAACTCTAAACTTTCGTAGGAAATTCTTTCTTTTACTTTATATATTTGGAAAATTATGTGTAAGTGCCAAATCTTGGATGACTTACAATTTAGCATTCAGTGCAGTGTTGACGGGAGACTTGAACAGCTCATCTCCCCCACGCCAAGTCTCCAACCGCGTTCATCGTTGGAAAAGAAAAAACGGAAGAATCTTATTGGATTACAAATCTTGCTTCCTTAGTCAAAGTCTCTTTGTGAAAGGATTGCTTTAACCACCGAACGCTACGTCGGAATGGTCGTGATGCCCTCATCATTTATCAAAAATCTCGAATTCGAATCCTAGAAATATAGGGCTTTTTGGCATGAACAACTTTACCTTTGTTTACCCTAATAATCAGATAACAATTGAATTTATACGTGATTTTAAAGATACGTGATATAACTTGATACAAATTGAAAAGAATAAATTAGTATTGAAATAGACAATTAAAGAATACATGCAAACCACACAAATTGGACGCCATTGGCCCTTGAGTTTAGTCACCCTTGAACCAAACCAGTATCAACTTGCTTAACAACAGAATAACAAGAAAATGATAACTAGAGAATGACAGTATATTACTTTGTATTGCGTGAATATGATGATGTTTACAAATGATCAGACTCCCCTTTATATATTAGGAGAGTCCTACTCTAAGTACAATTCTATATGAGGTAAGAAATCTCATGATTCACTAATTAATCGGCCTCTTCTTGATACGTGCCGAGATTCGTACCGGGATTCGCGTCATGATCCTCGCCCGGTTGCGAATATTTCATCTTTCCGTTATTCGACTCAGTAAACTTCCCTTGATCTCTGTCTTGTTCGGTCTCGATCTTGGTCGATCTGGATCATGGTCGATCTCAATCTTAATCGGTCTCAGGGCCAAGAGCTTGACAACCTAACTTTGCATCATAGTTCGATATAATACGAGGCTGAACCTTGGCTCATCGCGCTCCAGTCTTGATTAGTCATAGAAAAGGGCAAGCTCGATTTTGACCGTATACAGATAGTCCCCTCATTTCTTGGAGAGAAGATGACGAGAAATCACCTCGATATGTCATGACATAAGTGACGAGCCCGACTATGACGCCAGCGACAAGTGGATACCGAAACATCCCATCGGTTCGGTTACCAAGGCATTAAATGCCTGTCAGTTGTTGGTCGACAACACTGGTTCTGAACCGCCACTAGCAAGCTATAAGTACCGCTACCTTCTTCTACTCAAACTTTATGGTCAAAACTTCCCTCATTGTTGCTTCTCTTCAAAAAATTCTTTGTTTCGCAATTCTTGCTCCCAAATCTCTTAAATCGCATATCATTCTAATCCCCTCCTCTTCTACTTTACAATGACAAAAACTTCTAAAACCGTACCGCAAAAGGAGGCCACCTCTTCTTTATGGCCTGCCGGTGACGGAGATACGGCGGAACTTCCCCTGAGGATTTCGTTCTGCAAGGGTGCCCTACTGTTGCCGATTTTAGGATTGAAAAAGCCTCCTCAGTACCTGATCGATGTGAACCGGTCTCGAGGTACATATGAACGATAACCGACAATCTCCTTGACAAAGTTAAAGAGGAGTGCCACTGGGTCGATAAACATGTCGTGGTACCTTCGCCCGATGAATCGATCACTACCCATGTGGAGGGTTTCCTAAGTGTTTACATTTACCTTTTCATAATGGGTCCCTTAGACCCTATCACCGTCGCCTTCTGCAAGCGGTATGACGTGACCCTCGGTCAGATCCATACTTCCTTCTAGAGAATAGTAATTCTCCTCCGATTCTTCATGAGCAAAATTGAGGGATGTTCTTTCACCCTCGACCACCTTATGCACCCTTATATTCCCCGATTCTATCGAGGAAGGCTGATTAAGCTTGCTCGCTGGGCAGAAAATGCCCAGTTCTTGAGCATAGATGAGTCTCGCGACTAAGGTTGGATGGGCCGATTTGTCCGAATAAGGACTTCGGACCTGATCCCTTCTGAAGACAAGCCATTTCTGGAGAAATGGAACATGAATCGTGAGTAGTACTTTGTCCCTCTAATTTTGTTGTTTTACTTCTTATCTTATTTTCTCATATGTATTTTTTGGTGTTGCAGCTGTGACCCAGGCGCCGGAGGTAATCCCCGATCTCAGGCATTGGGCCGAGAGCCTAGTATTGCAGAGACCTTACTATGAGCGCGCTTGGATGGAGTTATCAAGGGGTTGATGGGAGGCTCGCAATCATGGTAAGCTTCTTTCTTAGAATGGTTATCATTTGGGCTACTTCTCGAGCTTACTCGTCTTTTTCCTTTGCAGGCCTCAGGAAGGACGTGGAAATGAGGCCCCCATCTAAAGAAGAAATCCTATCCTAACTACCTGCTCCGAAGTAGGCCAAAGAGAAGAAGAGAATAGGTGCTCGGAAAAGCAAAAGCCAAAGAAAAGGAAAGCCCATAAAACCAAGGGGAGCATCATCACTCTGTCTTTGGAATCAGTCCATCGGCTAAGGGACGAGTTTGAAGATGAAGAAGAAGATGAATCAAATCTGGTAGCCCGTGTGCGGGATGGTGCTTCGATACGAAAGCCCTCCATATCGGAGGAGGTTAATGAGGGAGCTTTGGCTAAGGTTCCCGAACCAGAAAGAGTTGAGGCCACTCCATCCTAAGTTGAGATGATCGAGAGAGAGACCGAGGGCGAGGCTTCCCGAGTGGCAGAAGATATTCTGAGGGACGAGCTCGGTGTAATCGATATTTTTGGGTCCCTTCAGATTTCAGATGCCACGATCCATGAGGCTAAATGTTGGAAGGTCTCCCTTGCGAGGGTCCTCACGGAACGGTTGATATCCATGGCTTCCTGGATGAGGTGAGATTGATGCTTTGGGAGATGTCACTGGGCTTGGTGATTTACCAGTGCAGAAGAAAACATCGTCCCTGGGTGCTATTGGGTCTTCGTCGAGCCCAAAACTGGTGGACTGATTCCCCGCCCCAAGTGTTAACCCTGACCGTAGGCAGAATATAGTGTTTTCCGTACCGGCCTGGATCTTTTCTTCCCCTGTGGGGATTGCCAGCTATCTGAGGTGCTTCGTGACTGAGGAAAACTAGAATGTGATAAATGCAGTGGGAGTTGCTTGCCTGTTCAACGAGGCCCAACATTCTCTAAATCAGGTAACTCCGAGGGTCATTCCATTATCTCTTTTAAACTTGGAGTCATAGGTAATTCTAACATTTTCTTCATTGCTTGTAGGCTTCGGTGTTGCATCACGAGCTTTCCTTCGAATCAGGGAGGAGTGCGAGGCTGAGGTTCAAGACCTCACCGAGAAAAATGACACTTACAAGCTTCCTAATGAGAAGCTTTGGGCAGATTTAGTGACGGCTCATGATGGGCATATTGAGATGGCCGAATAGGTATTCCGATTGCTTCAGTAACGATCTGATTCTGCAGGTCCGACAGAGGCTCGAACAGATTGGGGATCTCCAGAAATAAATTGATGCAATTCGATCCGAGGCTGAAGAGTTCAAGAAGAATATGGATATCTTAGCCTAAAAAAGGAGGCCGTCCAAGAAGAGTTAGAGTCGTCCGAGTCCCAACTCTGGTTTCAAAAGAGAGAACCTCGGTGCAAGCAAAGAAAATCGAGGAGCTTCAGTCCCAGTTAGCTAACTTGGCTATTAAGCTCGAGGCAGCCAAATCCGAGGCAGCCAAATCTAACACTAAAGACAATGCTACTGCGACCCAGTATAAAGTTGATGTTGGGGCCATCTAGGTGCAGGCCAAAATCATGGTGGGTCATGCAAAGTGGAAAGCTCGAAGGGAAGCCCTCGAGGAAGTCCATGCTCAGGTCTTCGATGTACAGGCTGCACTTGAGAATGCCAAAGCAAAGGAAGTTAGGGTTAGAAAGCTAGCCTATCCTGAGGAAGACTCAGATTGTTTATGTGAGTCTGAAGGCGGGGAAAATCTCGAGGATGGAGATGTTGCCTCTGATGAAGACCGTGCCATTAGGCCTTTAGGGTTTTTGTTTTTCTTTTGCATCCTTTTGAGGCCATTTTGGCCGTTGTAGATTTTGTATTAGGACGATTTGTCCTTTGTTAAAAACTATTGTATATAAATATAAGGCTTTTCTTTCCCTTTTGGGTCTCAAATTGTTTCCTTTGCTTTATCATTTGTATTCAAAAAGGTTGGAATGCCTTAGCATGAAACAATAAGGTTGTGTTTGGGGGTTCGAACAAACCTTGCCTCTATTGCCTTTCTGGGTTAAGGCGTTATCGGGGTTCGATATTACCAAAGTTGTCTCCCAAAAATATTTTGATATTTTGCCGAGGGTAGCCTTTAGAATCGGTTATGAATATTTCGAAGGCCTATTTTTTATCACGGTTTTTGGACGTCTCCTTACTGTGTTAATATGGCCGTAGCCTTTTAATTCGGGCGTAGCCTAGTGAGCTTACTTCCCCAAGTTCTCCAGGCTTGCCTAAGATAACAGTCCCCAAGAGGGTATGGCCATGGCTTTTAAAATTCAGGGGCTGCCTAAAAGGTCTTATGCCCTAGATGCTTAATATTTCGATCTGTTCGAGTTTGTTTTTTGAATAGCAATACCCGAGTGTGGAAGTGTTCATCCAAACTCTGGTTATAATCGGCCCTTGGGCTCATTTCTATAATAGTTTGAAAGTACATAATTTTAAAGTGGAAATTTTTTCTTTAAGACATAATGTAATTGCAAGAAAAAATATTTCTGTTTATTCTTGAAATATGATTACACATACATACATGTTTTGTGCTAGGGATCGAGAAACCTATGTGGGCACGGTTTGTTTGACTGTATGCTCCTTAAAAAAATTCACCTACCGAGACCCCCGTTATTATAAAGTAATTTCCTTTCAAAAATGTTGACATCTAAGGGCAACGCCCCTCCCAGTATTTGAGGTTGATTGTGGAGGAACCTCGGATACTGTTAGTGCTGTCTTCAACACCGACTTATGATCGGCCTTCGATTCTAAGTTAGCACGATCTACTGTTACCTCGTAAAAAACATTGCTAAAAAACCCAATTGGGACAAAAATGATTCAAGGGGAAAAGAGTGCAACGCGTGCTTTTAGACCTAAAGTCTTCGTGCAGCTCCTTGTCGATAACCTGCAAGTATTAGTCAAAAAATATAAATAATTGAAATGGGGTCATACCTCAGCATTAATATCGTTTAAGATGAGTTACGTTCCAATTGTTCGGTAGTTGTTCTCCGTCCATCATTCCGAGCTTATAGGACTATTTCCTTGTGATCTCGAGAATCTAGTATGGCCCTTCCTAGTTCGGACCCAATTTCCCTTGCGTTTGGATTTCAGGTGTTTAATGTGACCTTACTCATCACTAAATCTCGACATTAACATATCGAAGATTGGCCCTTCGATTGTAATACCTTTTGATCTGTTGCATTTGGGAAGCCAATCGAACAAAAACAGCCTCACACCGTTTATCCAATAGCTCCAGGATTATATTCATGGCCTCGTCATTCGATTCTCTCATTACATATCGGAATCTGATACTCGGTTCTCCAACTTTGTCCGGTATTAAAGCTTCCGTGCCATAAAATAATAAGAATGGGGTGGCCCCGGTACTAGACTTTGAAATTGTGCGATACGCCCAATGGACTTCGGGCATGACCTCTCTCCATTTTTCCTAGGTGTCGGTCAACCTTTTCTTGAGGTTTTGGATTATGGTTTTGTTGGTCGATTCAACTTGTCCGCTCCCACTAGGTTTATAAGATCCTTTTGATCTTATGATCTTCGAGAAATTAGGTCACTCTACTACCGATAAATTGTTTTCCATTGTCACATGCAATTTCGGATGGTATTCCGAATCAACATATGACGTGGTCCCAAATGAAGTTGATGGCTTCCTTCACCCTAACCTTCTGGTATGCCTGTGCTTCAACATACTTAGAGAAATAATCAGTAATAAACAAAATAAATTGAGTTGTACCTGGTGCCGATGGAAGAGGGACGACGATGTCCATCCCCACTTTATGAACGGCCATGGCGGTAAGACCGAATACAGCAACTCCCCAGGTTGATGAATCAATGGAACATGTCTTTGGCACTTATTACACTTTTGCACAAATGTCTTCCATCTTTTTCCATATCGACCGTGTAATAGCCAGCACTAATTACCTTTCGAGCCAACGATTCGACTCCTGAGTGGTTCCCGTACGTGCCTTCATAGACTTCCCTCAAAACGTACTCGGTATCACCCGATCCCAAACATATTGATAGTATACTTTCAAATTTTCTTCTGAGTATGGTTTCGTCCTTGGATAAGCTAAATCGGGCTGCCTTTTGTGTGCAGGACCCTCGATTCCTTTGGATATGAGGGAAGTTTTCTAGTTTTCAAATACTCCATGTATTTATTTCTCTAATCCCACGTCAAGCTTGTGGAGTTTTTTTCGGCGTGACCTTCTTCTACTACCAACCCCATAAGTTGTACGACCGCTCTCGAGTTGAGCTTGTTATCTTCGACCGATGAACCTAAGTTTGCAAGGGCATCGACTTTACTGTTTTGATCTCCGGGCATGTGCTGCAAAGTCCATTCTTTGAAACAATGCAATGTTACCTGTAGCTTATCCAAGTACCTTTGAATTCGTTTTTCCCTTGCCTCAAATGTCCCGTTCACTTGGTTTACCATAAGGAGGGAGTCACATTTAGCCTCGATCACCTCTTCCCCAAAGCCTTTAGCTAATTTGAGACCTACAATCATGGCCTTATATTCGTCTTCGTTGTTAGTCTATTTTACAATTCTAATAGATTGTCTAACAATATTGTCCGTGGGCGGCTTCAGTATAATGCCAATTCCGGATCCTTTAACATTTGAGACATCTTTCATAAAGAGGGTCTTGATTCCTGAAGATGTTCCCGAGTTTACCAACAACTCCTTTTCAACTTTGGGTATTAGGGCCGGTATAAAGTCGTCCACAAAGTCTGCCAAAATTTGGGATTCAATGTTCGTTCGGGGTTGATATTTGATATGTACCCACTGATTTCTACGACCCATTTGGCCAATCATCCCGACAGTTCGGCTTTATGCATTATATTTTGTAAAGGGTAGGTTGCTACAACACATATATGATGGCACTGAAAATATGGCTTCAGTTTCCTAGAGGCACTTAGCAATCCGAGTGCCAATTTTCCAGCTGAAGGTATCTAATTTTAGCCTCACTTAAGGTCCTACTGGCATAATAAACTGGAAAATGCGTACCTTGTTCTTCTCGAACTAGGACTCCACTTACCGCTATTACCGATACCGCTAGGTACAAGTACAATTATTTGTCTGCCCTCGGTTTGTAAAGCAATGGTGGGCTTGACAAGTATCGCTTAAGTTCCTCTAAAGCTTGTTGAGATTCTGGAGTCCATGTGAAGTTGTTTTCCTTTTTCAACAGTAAGAAAAATCGATGACTTTTATTGGAGGACCTCGAGATGAATCACCCCAAGGCTGCAATGCACCCGTTTAGCCTTTGTATATCCTTTACATTATCCACTACCGTGATATCCTCGATAACTTTGATCTTATCGGGGTTGATCTCGATCCCTCGATTGGATACCATGAATCCGAGAAACTTGCCAAACCCGACCCTGAATGCATATTTTTTTGGATTTAGCTTTATGTTGTACTTCTTCAATATACTGAAGGTTTCCTGCAAATTCTTTAAATGGTCCTCTGCTCGCAGGGACTTAACTAGCATATTCTCAATTTAAACTTCCATGGATTTTCCTATTCGTTCTTTGAACATTCTATTTACTAGTCGTTGCTAAGTGGCACCTGTATTTTTTAATCCGAATGGCATTACTTTATAGTAGTATGTGCCATATTTAGTGATGAAAGAGGTTTTTTCTTGGTCGCCTGGGTTCATTCGTATTTGGTTGTATCCAGAATAGGCATCAAGAAAACTTAGAGTCTCGTGGCCGGCCGTGGCGTCGATCATGTGATCGATGTTAGGAAAAGGGAAAGAATCTTTGGGGCATGCCTTATTCAAGTCTTTATGATCTACACATATTCTTAGTTTGTTCCCCATTTTGGGACTGCTACTACGTTTGGTAATCATTTCGGGTATTTGACCTCCCAAATGGACCCTATTTTGAGTAGTTTAGTTACCTCATCCTTGATGAAGGCATGCTTGATCTCGGACTGGAGTCTCCTTCTTTGCTTCACCGGATGGAATCTTGGGTGCAAACTTTGCTTGTGAGTAGTGATATTTGGTGGTATCCCTGTCATATCGTGATGTGATCAAGCAAAACAATCCATATTAGCTCTGAGAAATTGAATGAGTTTTTTCCTGAGCTCGGGAGTTAACCCCGTGCGCAAGTATACCTTCTGATCGGGCAGATGTTCGATCAACACAACCTGCTCCAGTTCTTAGACCGTTGACTTGGTAGCGTCGGATTCATCAGGGGAGATAAAGATCAAGGAACCCCGAAGTCATCATCATCTTCAATCCCTTGCTTGTCCGATTGGGTCGAAGATGGCGTAAATGATTGCTATTTGGCTTCTCATTTTGCTTTCAACTCTGAGACCTTTGTCTATGCGAGTGTTGATATCCGAATTCCTTCATTGATGGAAAATATCTCCTTTGTGGCGGGTTGTTCCCCGTAAACCGTCTTTATCCCCTCTGGTGTTGGGAAATTTAATACCTAGTGAAGGGTCGAAGGTACAACCCTTATGTTGTGGATCCATGGTCTCCCGAACAGGGTGTTGTATATCATGTCTCCCTCGATTACATAGAACTTGGTTTTCTGGGTGGTACCGGCAATGCTTACTGGCAATGTTATTTCTCACTTAGTAGTTTCACAACCCATGTTAAATCTATTCAGCACTCGGGCCGCAGGTACGATCTGGTCTTGCAGGCCGAGTTGAACTACGACCCTCGACCGAATGATGTTGGCCGAGCTACCTGGATCAATTAGCATATGTTTAACTATAGTTTTATTCATAAGTACAGTGATTACCAGTGCATCATTATGAGGTTGTATGATTCCTACTGCGTCCTCATCGTTGAAAGATAGAGTCCCTTCTGGTAAGTATTCCCGAGTTCATTTTTCTCTTGTGATTCACACTTTGGAGCGTTTCGTCATCAGACCTTGAGGAACATCGACCCCTCCGATGATTATATGGATGACGCACTAGGGTTCGCCTTGTATGTTTTGTTTGTTGGAATCCTATTTCTAAAGTTATTCTTAGCTTGGTCACTTAGAAATTCTCAAAGATGACCGTCGTTGAACAAACGGGACCTTCTCCCGCAATTGTTTTTAATCCTCTGCCATGTGGCCATATATGGCATGAAATCTACATATTTGGTTAGGATCTCTTTGTGCTGGATTAGTTTGCAAAGGTTGAGGCCACTTGGTATCTTTGATGTGTCCAATGGCCGATACGATTTCCGTTGCATCCACATCAAAGTTTTACTTCGACAATCGTGGTGCTTCTTTGGGACAGATAGATCTATCGATGCCGTTTTTACTCATGAGTCCCCGTGAACTTTGATCTCGATCATTTCTCCTTTCGTTTCATGCAGAGTTTCACCCAGATCCACTGTTAGTACAGTCTCCATTATATGGTTGATATCGATCTCTATTCGACCTTGGCTCTCGGTCGATATCCCTCTTGGTTCTATCGATGGGTCTAATAGGATAAATGGACCTAGAAGGAACCCCAAGTTGATCAACCTCGACCTTGATCTTCGACTGATATCAATTGTGGATATCGGCCCAAGTGACAGCTAGGTATTCGATCAAATTCATCGTCAACTGTTGTGAAGCCACTAAACTTCAAACGTTGAGATCTTGAGTGAAATCTTGAATAGACCAATCATCAGCGACCAGTGGCAAGTCCATCCATTCCATTTGGAACCGAGACACAAATTCTCTAAGCATCCCGTTGTCTTTATGCCTTACCTTAAAAAGGTCCGACTTCCTGGTTTTCACCTTGATGGCCCTGACATGTGCCTTTGCAAAAAAATTAACAAGCATAGCAAACAAGTCAATAGAATTAGGCAGTAAAATATGATACCATATTATAGCACCCTTCTATAGAGTCTCCCGAACTCTTCAGCCAGATGGATTCGATCTCGTCATCTTCCAAGTCATTTTCTTTGATAGGATACATGTAAGAGGTGACGTGTTTGTTTAAATCATTTGTCCCATTATACGTAGGGATCTCGGGCATGCGGAACTTCTTGAGGATCGGCTTCAAAGCCGCACTTGGGGGGGGGAGGTTTTTGTATGAACTTCTTGGAATCAAATCCTTTCAATATTGGTGGTGCCCACGGGATTTTGTCGACCCTGGAGTTATATGCTTCCACCTTCTTGTCATTTTCCTTTATCTTTTTCTCTTCTATCTTGATTCGCTTTGTCAGTTCTTCGAGCATCTTTATGATAGTATGATTTGTCTCTGAGTCCTTCTCGTTCAATTTCCTTGAAATCGATTCGACCTCGTGTACGATTTCCTAGGATGGCTCGAGTTTGACCCTGCTTGGTGTGTGGTTCTATCTTTGGAGCTGGGCTTTTTCTGCCTACTGAGCCTGCAACATTTCAAAGATCACTCACAGGCTAATCCTGCCATCTTCACCACCACATGTGCTTTGAGTAGCTAATCGGGCATCCCTGCGTACACTACTTTCGGGATCGATGGTCAGATTTCCATTGATGGCTATATGTGAACTGACATCGATTGGATCGACAGTGGGAATTCCATCGAAGCCAACAGGGGGCACAAGGGAGAAAGGAGTTTCTCCTGCACTTGATTTTGTCGTCATTCGTTACACCCACAACACTCCAGGCAATTCTTCAGGCCATTTACCTTTAGCTGTTTCTATTCTCCTTTTGAGATTTTGCATAATCACTTTGTTTGTAGCTTCTGCCTGACCATTTTCCCTCGGATGGTATGGAGAATATGTGATTCTTTTGATTTCCAAATCATCAAGGAACTTTGTCATTCTTGCACCTATAAATTGTAGCCTATTATCGCAGACCATCTCTTTTGGTATTACAAATCTGCAAATTTTGTTCTCTCACAAGAAATCCACTACTTCACGTTTGCCGATCTTCTGAGAAGGATGAGTTTCAACCCATTTAGAAAAATAGTCAGTTAAAATCAAAAGAAATCTTACCTTGCCAGGGGCCGGTGACGGTGGTCTGACAATATCCATTCCCCACTTCATGAACGACCATGGAGATAGAATTGAGTGCAATAGTTCTGCTGGTTGATGTACTAGTGCATAACATTGACACTTATTGCATTATTGTACGAAAGCTTTGGCATCTTATTCCATTCGGGACCAATAGTATCGCTCCCTTAACAATTTTTGTACTAAGGATTCAGCATTGGAATGATTTCTAGATATCTCTTTATGGACTTCTCGCAAAACATAGTTAGCTTCGAAAGCTCCCAAGAATCGGGCCAACGGGCCATGGAAAGATTTCATGTACAATTGGCCTCCTTTGAAGCTATATCGTGCTTCTCTGGGTGCAGTGCTCGGGATGCCTTGGAGTATTCGGGAAACTTTCCTTATTTGATATAATCAATGATCTCATTCCCCCAGTCCCAGACCAAATTACTCGTATTCATTTCATAGTAGCTGTCTCTATCCAGAAACGAGTGCATGAGCTGTACTACTATCCCAAAATCTGATCCATTCATTTTCGTTGATGAACCGTGGTTAGCTAATGCATCTGCTTCCGCATTTTCTTCCCTCGGGATATGCGTAATTGACCACTCCCATAACCGAGAAAGAAAAGCCTGAGCCTTCACTATGTATTATTGCATGCGCTCCTCTTTGGTTCTAAAGATCCCGTAAACCTAATTTACCACCAATTGGGAGTCGAATTTGATTTCTATGACCTCAGATTCTAGTCCCCGGGCCAATTAGAGTCCTGCAATCAAAGCTTTATACTCTGCTTAGTTGTTAGTCAAAGGGACCGTTCTTATGGCCTGCCCTAGGGTTTCTCCCGAAGGCGTGATAAATACTATGCCAAGCCCTGCCCCTTTACATTGGAAGCTCCATCTGTAAATAGGGTCCAAACTCCCGATGATGACTCTGACACCATCATTGCCTCTTTGGTTGCCAGAGGTAGCAGTCTCGAACTGAAATCGGCCACAAATTCGACCAAAACTTATGACTTAATCGCAGTCCTGGGTTTGTATTCCATGTCAAATTCACTAATTTCTATAGTCCATTTGGCCAACCTACCCAAGAGTTCGGGTTTATGAAGGATATTCCACAGGGAAAAAGTGGTCACCACAACTATTGGGTGACATTGGAAGTAAGGCCTTAGCTTCCGAGTGGCGACTATGAGAGCTAAGGACAACTTTTCTAGATGGGGGTACTGAGTTTCTGCTCCCATTAAAATTCTACTAACATAATAAATGAGAGATTGCGTATCTTCATCCTCACAAACTAAAATAGTAGTTGCCGCTACCTTTGAGACTACTAGGTAAATTAAGAATTTTTCACCTTCCTCCCATTTTGATAGTAACAGAGGACTTGACAAGTACATTTTCAGTTCTTTTAAAGCTTGTTGACATTACAGGGTCAATTCGAGTTGTTCTTATTTTTGAGTAGTGTGAAGAAACAATGATATTTTTTTGATGATCGGGAAATGAATATGCTCAAAGCGGCCAATCTCCCTGTGAGCCTTCGAAACTCTTTCACGCTTGACATCTTGTTCGGGATGTCTTTGATGGATTTGAATTTATTAGGTTTAACTTAATCCCCTTTTATGCACCAGAAATCCTAGGAACTTTTCGGAGCTGACCTCGATCGCGCACTTCTCGGGATTAAGCTTCATATTATGCTTCCTTAAGATGTCGAAAGTTTCTTGCAAGTGCTTAAGATGATCACCAGCATTCAAAGACTTAACATGCATATATTCTATATAAACTTCCATGGTTTTCCCTATCTGTTTTCAAACATCTTGTTTTACGAGCCACTGATAAGTGGCTTCGACATTCTTTAACTCGAAGGGCATCACATTACATCAATATGTGCCAAAATTTGTTATGAACGAAGTCTTTTCCTAATCCTCCGGGTTCATCTTAATTTGGTTTTACCTAGAGTATATATCGAGGAAACTCATTAACTTGTGCCTAACTGTTGCATCAATCATTTGATCGCTGTTTGGCAGTGTGAGAGTCCTTTGGGCATGTTTTATTCAAGTCATTATAGTCTACACATATGCAAAATTTATTGTTCTTCTTAGTAACTACTACTATGTTAGCTATCCAGTCTGGATACTTTACCTCTCGGATTGAACCGATACCAAGTAAGCGAGTTACCTCCTCTTTGATAAATTTATTTATGGCTTCAGCAGTCGGGCATTTATTTTCTCTTACCGAAGGAACGCTGGGATCAAGGCTTAGCATGTGCACTGCTATTTCCTTAGGGATACCTGTCATATCCGCATGTGACCATGCAAAACATTCGACATTAAATTTAAGAGATTCAATAAATCAAGACCTGAGCTCGAGATACAATCATGTCCCTAAGTGGAATTTCCTCTCTAAGAACTTTTCAAATAATGCAACTTGCTCAAGCTCTTTCATTGTGGACTTCATTGCGGTTGTCTCTTTTGGAACCTGGAAATATCTCAGCACCTGATAAGATTCCAACGCCTCTTCCCCCTAGTTAGATTCACTTAACTCGGGATCGTGCGTCAGTTTCTGTAATTGCTATGACGCATGTTCCTACCCTTTGCTACTTGGGATCGAAATTGCATTCATCTCCCTTGCCACCGGTTGGTCGCCTTTTATCTATTTAATCCTCTCGGGAGTTGGGAACTTCAGTAATTGATGATACGTTGATGGTACAATTTTATCTCGTACAACCGCGATTTTCCAAAAATAATTTTGTAACACTTATCACCATCCACAACCTCGAAAAGGGTCGTCTTCATCACCCCTCGACATTTGTGAGAAGCATGATCTCTCCTTGGATCTTCACGCTTACGAGGTTGAACCTGGCGAGGAGTTTTGTGGCTGGAAATGATGCTTCTGATAAGTTTTGCTTGCTCCAATACCCTCCATTGTATGATATTGGCCGAACTTCCCGGATCCACCATAACACGTTTGGTTTTTAAATCTAATACATTTAAAGAAATTACCAAGGCGTCATTGTGCGATAACAACAATCTGTCTGCATCGTCCTCCATGAAAGTGATGTCGTCCTTAGCGACTTCCCGGAGCCCTTACTATAGGTCACTGTTACCTTCATCTTTTTTACTATCGAGAAAGTAACTTTGTTAAATCTCGTTCACCCTTAAAATCATGTTGATCGTCTAGAGTGCGGGATATTTTCCTATTTTGAGGGCTCTGCGTTATCACAGTTGTGACCGTAATTGTTTTTGGCCCGGTCACTTAAGAGTTCCATGAGATAAACATTTTTTAGTAGTGTTGCCGCCTCCTCATGTAGATGCCGACAGTCCCCAGTCCGGTGGCCATTCATCCCGTGGTATTCACACCACAAATTAGGACCCTCTTGCTGGGATCGGACCTCATTGACTTCGGGAATAATACTTCTTTAATGTTGCTCATAGCCAATATCGGGAAATTGATGTTTCCTTGTCCTGTCGCGATCTGTTACTCCGGTCGCGATCTGTTCTTCTTGAAAGAACAATAGGGGGAGTGAATTGCTTATTTTAATAACTTTTATTATTAGTTGACTAGTTTACCAATTAGTCGACTTGAAATATGAACATGATAATAATAATAGCAATAAATGCAGAAATGAAACGGAGGAAATAAAGACACCAAAATTTTTATATTGTTTCGGATTAAATATGAATCCTAGTCCAGTCCCCTTAGGTTGCAAGGGTGTTCTCTTTCAGTGATCGATGTTTCTTGAGTACAGAATGAATGGCGTAGCTTTACAACAATAGCTTAGTCTCTATGTCTCTTTTATTTTCTTGATACACTGCCTCACCAGTGTTTATCTCTTTTTCTTCTCTCACTAGTTATACAACAGATCTAAAGAAACTACAACGCATGTTTGGAGTAGAATAAAAGAAGGTAGATGGTTCGATCAAAGTATGTGTTGTCACGTCAGAAGCATCTGTATATATACTTTCCATGAGGCCTTCAAGAATCTTGAGAGATTACAAACCCATGGGAGTTGATCCTTAAAAGGAATCATAGATTGATTCTTTCCACGAATAAGGTTAAATTCTCATTGATCTTCCTTGATTAATGGATTTGACGAGCTTTCCATCCGCTAGCCATATCCGCTGGATCCCTTGATTTCTGCTTTCATTGATTTCCAGTGATTTCGATTTCTTTTGATTTTGGGTCCTTCCAGTAATAGCTTCTGTCAATATCTAAATGATTTCTCTTTCCAGATTTTCACTCCTTTTTCCTTTCTGATCATTGATTCTTTTCCTTGTTGGCTTCCATCAATCTTATATTGACTTATCTTTCCGGGTGTTTACTGCATCTTCCTTTTTGTATCGCAGATCATTGAATTATGTTCCTTGATCTATTCATGACCAGTGCTGCTTATTTATTCCCTTTATTCCTTGTGATCCTGCATCAAATGTAATATATTATTTTTCATTATTGAAACTTATAACTAACATTTCTGTCGATGACGTACCTGCCTGCCTATCAAAAACCTCTTCCGCGTCCTTCGGCCCATTCATAGGGCAAAAATCGGCCTCTCAAAGACTGCCTGTCCATGTCGAAACTGTCTTTTGATTTTTCTTTGTTCTTCTCCCAGCCATTAGCCAAATCTGAGAAGCTGAGCTGATCATCCTCAATCCTTATCTTTGATTCATACCGGTTGAGAACATCCGCCCAAGTCGTCACCTAGAATTTGAGCAAGCTTTCCTTA
The DNA here is from genome assembly GCA_026770625.1 of Nicotiana glauca. NCBI lineage: Eukaryota > Viridiplantae > Streptophyta > Magnoliopsida > Solanales > Solanaceae > Nicotiana > Nicotiana glauca. The sequence continues at coordinate 83,684 of MU781663.1, forward strand.
AACTTTCGGGAGGAATTAGAACTTCTCGGGTTCAAACCCTTGGTGAAAACTTTTCCTGCCAATTCATCCGGAATGACCATGAGCAGAATCCTCTCCTTTTGGAAATGGGTTACGAATTCCTGCAGTAACCGGACTCTCCTCGTAAAATTCTGAATATGTCGGACTTCCACGCCTGCACCTTTCTGGCCCCGGCATAAGCCTTAATAAAAGAATCCGCGAGCATATCAAAGGAATCTATGGAATGCTCGGGTAACAACGGATACCACACCAAGGCTCCCCTCATGAGAGTCTCTCTAAATTTTTTCAGTAAAACAAATTCGATCTCGTGGGGAGATAAATCACTCCCCTTCACCGTCGTTGTATATGAGATAATATGCTCTTGAGGGTCCGAAGTACCATCATATTTTGGTAAGTTGGGCATTTTAAACCGATTTGGGATCAATTCTGGTGCCACAGTTAGTTTGTTTGACAACTGAGTGTACTTCTTTGAGTCCGGCCCTTTCAGCACCGACGGTGCACCTGGGATTTGGTCCATGCATGCGTTTACTTCCCTCATAAATCATAAGTGTTCACTTTTGAAGTGATCACTCTCGTTGTTGTGACCGGATCTGCCCCCCCCCCCCCCCCCCCCCCCCCCCCCCCCCC
>MU781663.1:85031-103486 GCA_026770625.1 Nicotiana glauca
CCCCCCGGCCCCATCGAAGCCGACCTTATCCCTCGGGATGTTGTTGTCAATCCTATGCGTTGTTAGATTTACGGGAACACCGAGAGGAACTAGATCTCGTTCGTTTGCATTATTAGAAGCACTCGATAACACCTGCTTTAGTTCTGCATAACCTTATCCTCCCATGTGAGATGAACTAGAATGGCCTTTTGTTACTCCTGCAAGACCCCTTACCTCTTTAAGAACATGCTCCTCTTCAGGATCATCGGAGGTCGCCTCCCGAACATGACGCGAGTACCGTCTGCCACGGATTGGCGTGGCATCGCTCCCCTCATTGCGGTTATTGCTGATTGAATCCTCGCGCTAAGGCTGACCGCCTCTAGCCTCAAGATTGTGTTTGTTGTTAACATCATTATCTTCCTTTTTTTGTAATTTTTTCTAAGAACAAGTAATTAAAATACGTTAGCAAAAGAGGCAAGGACCAACTTAATTACACGATTTTCTAGGCCCTATGGTAGGTGCCAAATAATTTACCCATAAAATGGTACAATTAAATTTATACGTGGTTTTTAGACAAGTGAATTAATTTAATCCTGAACTAATAGGAGAATTAAATAAATATGTAATATTTAGCCTCGAGATAAAGATGAAATAGCAAAAATAATAGTTCCGGGAGCAGGGCTTCCAAGCACCATAGTAATGGAATCAAAGAGCAAAATGATAAAATTGTATAAAACTTTAAGTATATTATAGCATAAGTTTGCCAGAAAATTGGTGTGCTTTACAATGATAATAGAGCTCACTATTTATTGGTGCACCTAGGAAACAAGGTCCTTAGATCATGTCCCTCTTTAATGTCCATTATGAGGGCCATTTAAGAATGTGTAACAACGGGCATGAATGATAAATTCTTTATAACGGGCAGTGCACTAAATATTGTGGAATATTCTCAATTAAATGCTACCGGGTGGTAGGCACTTATTGCATCTTTATGAGCACGATTTTTCTGGTAATAGATGAAACATTTATCTTCGATTTTAGCTATCCTCTGCCTTCGGCTCTACGTGTCAGTCTTTTACGTAATGACTTATCATATCATATTTTATCCTATACAGTAATCTTTTTCATAAATACGGCACGTGTCTTAGTTATTTCAATCTTGTAAAGGCTTCTCTCTACTTGGTAAAATCTAGATCTTAATCCGTATTCAACATAAGGAGCTCATGTGAAGTTCTATATATGACCTTTTTCCCAAAAAAGAAATTTTATGTATTAAGGCCGATCACACACATCTTCGCTATAGCATTGAGCAAAAATGATGTTTGTTGAGATTGGAAGTGGTCAAGTCAGATGAGATGGCAGTCTCATTTAATGGCTCATGAGGCGGAACATCTGGCACACCAAACTAAGTTGTGTAAGTGTTCATTACTTCAGAAGTGTAGCAAAGTGTAAGAAGTTTAAAAGAATTTAAGTAAGATGATCCAAGATCATATAGGAAAAAACTTGTGAACTGTCTATTCTAGGTAAGTTAATGCTACTTACCCCAGCAAGAGCAGATACAACAAAAACAAATTTTGTTTTTTCATATGGCTATGGACTTGCTAGATACTATTGGCGTAATATAATTATGTATTTCCATTATTTCTTAAGTCACGTAAATAAATGGATTGTATAAAGTAATTATTCCTCTTGAACTTTTTCAAATACTGTTCTCAAAAGAAAAAAGAAAAGAAAAAGATCTTCTGAACTATTGTATTTCTCATGTTGTAAGTTTTACTGAATAAACCAAGGGTCTATCGGAAATAGCCTATCTACCTTTAAAGGATAGGGGTAAGGCTGCGTATATACAATCTTCCCCAGACCCCACGTACAGAATTAAGGTGGGTTTGTTGTTGTTGTTGTTGATCAATAATTCCGGTTTAGGTTTCAAAACTAAGGTAGCACGTTTTACTGTTGCCTCATAAAAACCTTACCGAAAAATTCACTTCGGGGCAAAATCGATTCAAGAGAAAAAGAAACACGTGCTTTCAGACCTAATAGTCACATTAGCCCTCGACCGAGTACCTGCATAAATTAGTCAGTAATATACTGAAATTAAAAAAGAAAAGGAATTGAGTTCGTACCTTATCAGTAGTACCGCTTTAAGTGTGCCACGTCCAGTTGTTCGGTAGTTGTATACCTTTTCCTGACTCGAGTTTATACGAGCCTTTGCCGGTTATTTCGGCAACTCTATACGGTCCTTCCCAATTCAGGCCCAGTTTACTGTCACTTGGGTTCCTGGTGTGTAGCGTTACCTTTCTCAGTACCAAGTCCGCGATTTGAAAATATCAAAGTTTGGCTCTTCGGTTGTAGTACCTCCCTACTCGCTGCTTCTGGGTAGCCAATCGGACTAGGGCACCTTTTCGGCTTTGTCCAATAATTCTAGGCTCGTAGTTATGGCCTCACCGTTTGACACTTCAGTAGCATAGTGGAACCTGAGGCTCAAATTCCTTTCCTCGAACAGTATTAAGGCTTCCGCTCCGGAGTCTCGGGAGAACGGTGTCGCTCCGTACTCGACTACGAAATCATTTGGTATGCCCATAAGACTTCAGGCAAGATTTCCTTCTACTTTGCCGTTGAATCGGTCACTCTCTTTTTTAGGTTTTGGGGTATAATTTCTTTCGTCGATTTGACTTGTCCGTTCCCACTAGGGTGGTAAGGCGTTGATAATATCTTCTTAATCTTGTGGTCTTTAAAAAACTTACTTACCTTATTGCCGATGAATTATTTTCCATTGTCGTAAACGATCTCAGCCGATATCCCCAATCGGCATATTATGTGATCCCTGATAAAGCCGATGACTTCCTTCTCTTAGACCTTCTCGAACTCCTGAGTCTCGACCCATTTGAAAAAATAATCGGTCATGAGTAGTATATATTGTTCCTTACCGAGCTCCCATGGCAGGGGACTGGCGATATCCATTTCCCACTTCATAAATGACCATGGCGACAGGTATAGGTGAAGCATCTCTCCCGGGTCATAGAACATTGGGCCGTGTCTTTGTCATTCGTTACATTTTCATATAAAGTCTTTCGCATCCTTCTCCATTTCCTTCCAGTAGTATCAGACTCTGATCAACTTTCGAACCAAGGATTCTACCTCCGAACGGTTCCCGCAAGTGCCCTCATGGACCTCCCTCATGGTGTATTTGGTTTCTCCCAGGCCTAAGCATCTAACCAGCAAGCCGAAAAAGGACCTTCCGAACAATTTCCCGTACGATTAAACTAAACCTGGCAGCTTTGGTGTGCATGGTTGTCGATTCCTTGGGATCCGATGGCAATTTTCCGATCTTCAAGTAGTCTATGTATTTTTTCTCCAATCCCAAGTAAAACTTTTCTCGTTTACTTTGGCGTGACCTTCTTCTACCACCGATTTCATCAGTTGCGCCATCGGAGTTGACAGAAGATCCCTAGTTGGCTAGTGCATCGGCCTCACCATTTTGATCTCGGGGTACATGTTGTAGAGTCCATTCCCTGAATTGATGTAGGGTTACCTGAAATTTATCCAAGTACATCCACATCCATTCCTCTTTAACTTAGAATGTTCAGTTGACTTAATTTACGACGAGGAGGGAGTCACATTTGGCTTCAATCACTTTAGCCGCAAGGCTCTTAGCCAGTTCCAGACCTACAATTATAGCTTCATACTCGAATTCATTGTTAGTCAATTTTACGGTTCTAATAGACTGTCTAATTATGCTACCCCGCATATGGTTTTAATACCATACCGAGATCGAACCCCTTCATGTTGGAGGAACCGTCCATGAACAGGCTCCAGATGCTTGAATTAGCCCTCGAAGTGAGTAGAAATTTCTTTTCGACTTTGGGATTGTCTAATAGACTGTCTAATTATGCTACCCCGCATATGGTTTTCCACTACGTCTACCAAAATTTGAGACTTTATGGCAGTCTGAGGTTTGTACTCGATATTGTACCCACTGATCTTTACGACCCATTTGACCAGCCGACCTAAGAGCTCGGGCTTTTGCATGACATTTCTTAGTGAGTAACAGGTCACGACACATATGGGGTGGCATTGAAAGTATGGTTTTAGTTTCATTGAAGCGCTTAATAAGGCAATTACTAACTTTTATAGGTGAGGATACCTTGTCTCGGCATCGCCTAGAGTTCTACTCACATTATAAATAAGAAATTGTGTACATTCTTCCTCCCGAATTAGGACACCACTTACCCCCACCTCGAAAACTGCCAAGTAAAGGTACATCTATTTGTCTGCCTTTGGAGTGTGCATCAAAGGGGGCTTGACAGGTATCGTTTGAATTCCTCCAAAGCTTGCTGGCATTTCGAATTCCAAGAAAATTGTTCTTCTTTTTCAGTAGTGAGAAGAATCGATGGCTCTTATCTGACGATCTTGAGATTAATGAGCCCGATGCGGCTATCCGCTCGTTCAGCCTTTGGACCGTCTTGACGTTGTTGACTTGGGTGATGTCCTCTATGGCCTTTATTTATATCAGGGTTGATCTCTATCCCCTGTTTAGACACCATGAACCCGAAAAACTTTCCCGAACCGACCCACATGCACACTTATCTAGGTTTAGCTTCATGTTGTACTTCTTTAATATGTCTAAGGTTTCCTGTACATGTTTCAGATGGTCCTCTGCTCGCAGGGACTTGACCAACATATCGTCAATATAAATTTCCATTGATTTTCCTATTTGTTCTTCAAACATCCGGTTTACTAGGCATTGGTATGTGGCACCGACGCTCTTTTATCCGAACGACATTACGTTATAGCATTAAGAGTCTTTTCTTGATCACTCGAGTCCATCCGAAGTTGTACCCGAAATAAGTCGAGAAAACTGAGTATCTCGTGTCTGGCCGTTGCGTCGATCATTCAATCAATGTTAGGCAAAGGAAAAGAATCCTTTGGACATGCCTTGTTCAGGGCCTTATAATCTACATACATCCTCAGTTTGTTTCCTTTTTAGGTACTACCATTACTTTAGCTAACTAATCCGGGTATTTAACGTCCCGGATGGAACCTATTTTTAGAAGTTTGGATACCTCATCCTTGATGAACACATGTTTGATCTCGGTCTATGGCCTTCTCTTCTGTTTGACCGGATGGAACATTAGATCAAAACTCAACTTGTGTGTGGTTACCTCCAGTAGGATCCCTGTCATGTCTAGATGTGACCAGGCAAAATATTGGCATTAGCTTTAAGAAAATCAATAAGTTTTTTCTTGAGATCGGAGGATAACCCTGTGCGTAGGTATACCTTTTGATATGGCAGATGCCCAATTAATATAACTTGCCACAACTCCTCGACCGTTGATTTAGTGGCGTCGGTGTCATCGAGCATTATGAATGACCTCAGGACACTGTAATCATCCTCATCATTTTCTCCATGATCTTCCTATTTCTCTAGTTCGGCTGAGACTGGCAACATTTATTGCTATTTAGTTTCATCTTTTTTGGTCGGTTCTGCACTTCTTGATATTAATACTGCAGGCACCGGGATAACTTCATCGACAACAAATATCTCTTTTGCAGGCGGCTGTTGTCCGTAGACTGTTTTGACTCCCCTCTCACTGGTGTGAAAAATATCAGCGCCTGGTGTAAGGTCGGGGGTACCACCATAATGTTGTGGACTTCCAAACATAGTGTTGTACCTCATATCCCCTTCGATCACGTAGAACTTCGTTTCTTGGGTTGTGCCAGTAGTGGTTACCAGCAAAGTTATCTCTCCTTTTGTGGTATCACATGCCATGTCTAGCCCATTCAATCCCGGATCGTTGGTACAATTTGATTCTCTAACCCCAGTTGCTCTACGACTCTCGATCTGATGATGTTGGCCGAGCTACCTGGATCAATCAACATACCGTTAACACGAGATTTATTAATAAGTACAAATATTACCATTGCATCATTATGAGGTTGCACGATGCCCTCAGCATCTTCATTGTTGAATGAGATAGATCCCTCCAGAATGTAATCCATGGTATGTTTTTCCCTCGTAATACATACTTTAGTGCATTTCATCATTGGCCCTTGGGGGACATCGAATCCCCTAATGATCATGTTGATCACATGCCGAGGTTCCTCTCGTTTGACCTGTTTGTTGGCGTCCTTGTTTCAAAAGAGGTTTTGGCTCGCTATCTTAGGAATTCTCGGAGGTGACTATTGTTGAACAATCAAGAAACTTCTTCTTAACTGCTTGTAATCTTCGGTCCTATGGTCGTGAGTGTCTGATACTTATATATTAAATTAGGATCTCTCTAGGCAGGGTCGTACTGTAATGGTCAGGGCCACTTGGTCTCTTTGATGCGCCCTATGTACAACACGATGCTTGCAGCGTCCATGTTGAAATTATACTCCAATAATCTTGGGTCTTCCTACTCTCGAGTGACTTGTCAAACCTGCTCTTGCTCATTAGGCCTCGGCCGCTCGACCCTCGATCACTTCTCTTCTCATTCCTATTCGGATGATGCCCGGATCCGTTTCTCCTCTAATCCGCATTGTATGGGTGATATCGTTCTCGAACCGACCTTGGCTCCTGATCAATATCCCTCTTAGATCTATCATCGATTCTGATGGGGTAAACAAATCCAGAAAAGGCCTCGAGTTTGTCATCTTCGACCGTGATTTTTGAATGGTACCTATTGTGGATGTCGTCCTAGGTTACCATCGAGTACTAAACCAAATTTTGTTTTAGTTATTAAGAGTCTATGGAGCTTTGGGGGTGATCCCCTGAGTCAATGCCCGAACGTACTAATCATCCGTAACTGGTGACAGATCCATCCGTTCCATATGGAATCTTGAGACGAACTCCCCGAACATCTCGTTATACCTTTGTTTGACCTTGAAAAGGTCAGACTTTCTGGTCTCGACCTTGATGGCTCCGACATGGGCCTTTACGAAAGCATTTGTAAGCATAGGAAATGAGTTAATGAAATTTGATTGCAAGTTATGGTACCATTTCTTGGCCAGTTGGACAAATTTTTCCCAAACTTCTTTAGCAACACCGACTCGATTTCATCATCTTCCAAGTTGGTCCTTTTTATTGCGCATGTATAACAGGTTACATGCTCATTTAGATATGTTGTCCCACTATACTTTGGAATATCGGGCATTCGAAACCTCTTTCGGTGCCGCGCTCGGAGGGAAGGGCTTCTAGATAATTTTTTTGGCGTCTGTTCCCTTCAATATTAGGTGCTCCCGGGATCTGATTGACCCTGGAGTTGTACGTTTCCACCTTCTTGTCGTTGGCATCAATCTTTTTCTCGCCTACCTCTACCCATTTTGTTAATGCCTCGAGCATCTTCATTACCTCAGAAGTTTCTCCGAGCTTGACTTCACCCGGTCTAACGGCGACTTGTTTGTCTCTTCAAGTATTTTCCTAAGATTGTTCAGGCTCGATACTGTTAGTGGCATGGATTTGGTTTTGTAGTTGTGCTATTGTCACTTGTTGAGCATGCAACATTCAAAAATCAATCATAGGCTTATCCCATCACCTTTACCTTCTGGCACTTCTTGAGCCGTTGGTCAGGGTCCCCCGCGAACACTATTTTCGGGACCAATTTCTAAATTGATATTGATATCCACCTGCGAGTTAGCACCGACTGTGTCGGAGGCTGGGACACCATTGGGATCGGCAGGAGGCATATCATTATTGGGCACCATATTATTATTTTCGCCGTGATGGCATAACGCATCGTTAACGTTCAAGAAAGCGAATTGAGAGTTTGACATTCTTAGGCTGACTTGGAATTAAGATTTCAATGAACAAGCGTAAAATAGGGTATGTTATGTAGATCCGTATCAAATCACCCTATTATCCTTATCTCTACGGTGGGCACCAAACTGTTTATCCCAAAAAACAGTAATAATTAAAGTTGTACGTTGTTTAAAGGATACGATATTTAATACGAATAAATAAGAATAACAGGTAAACGAATTGAAGACAAAAATAAATGATCAAACTAATCGCAATGTAACCAAGCCTGATCTTAGTGTTGAGCAATGGAACTCTCCCTCGATTAGATCCTCGGTACGAACTCGGTCGTGAACGAGGAAATGAATGAATGAATAATGTCTTGAACAATAGCTAGAAGACAATAGTATGTTTTTATTGCTTTGAAATGCGTGGTACATTGTGTCAGGTTAGAGAAAAACTTTTCTCTTATATAGCAGGAGAATTTCAGTCCTAGTACAAGTCTAAAAAAATATAAAAATCTTGTTTTCCCAATAATTGTTGATCTATAATTGATACCGAACGGAATTCGCGCCGTAAAATACGGTTGAGGGCGAATATTACGGCCCCTATCCATCATGCATAACCGTTCGCCGCGTCGCCCAAGGTCCAAAAGCCATACTTGGTCTGGGGTACGTCGCTTTGCAGTGTACGATCTTAGATACATCGTTCGTTCTTCCTGGGTCTCGATACAAGGAGTTTCCCGCCTCGATTATAGTCATATCGAGTCGTGCTTCCCGTTCATTCTCTCATCAGGAAATCGGAAAAAATTCTACCCCGAATTTACCCGTACACAATATTCTGTAGAGGAGGAGCTAGGATTTACAATTTATTTTGCTATGAACCCATAGCTCGTCTTCATTATTGGGTTCACAATAAACTATTTATATATATTTAATAGATTTTTCTAATACAAATGCACATCTAAGCAAAAGTGGTGGGTTCGCCGAACTCGCACCTAATAGGCTTGCCCGCCCCTAATATTCTGTGCCACTTTTTCTAAATTGAGCACTGAGCACTTAGTACCCGGGATATGGAGTTCAAAGAAAATGAAAGTTAATACTATTCAAGTGATCAACCATTTTGTAGGGGGACTAGAGTGTTAGATTTTCAAAGTCTTCCACTTTAGGGCGTTGGAAAAATATGCTATTTTTTAAAGTAAATATTGCGATGATTGTCCAAGCAGGTATTGGAATTATGTTACGACATGTTGACGAAAGTCAAGTTTTGATTGATAATGAAGTTTCTTTAACCAACTTAAATAACACGTACATCAGTCGTAGGTGATACAGCTGCTTTAATATTCTTAGCAAAACAAATTTCCTATGAACTAAACACCAGTTCTCAATCAACTTAACTTGGCTGTCAAAGTACTTGAAATCAGAGGCGAAACGATGGTTTGAAATTTATGGGTTCGTGATTTGTTTAAGTTATTGAGTTCTAAATTAATAAATTATACATATTTAATGAATTTCTTAAGATAAATATATGATTTGAATAAAAGTTATTGAGTTTTGCCGAATCCGTACGTGTTGTAGCTCTGTTTGAAACTTTGTCATAATGACTTACGAGAGAAAGTCAGACTTAAATACCTGAACGCTTGAGGCTTTTTTATCTGTCTTTTTAGGTTTATAATCAATCCACCAGGATGAATCGTTGAGCCTCCACTAATTCTTTCAAGGATTCATACCACTAGATTTCTCTGGCTATTTGCTAGAGATGGCCCAACAGTTGCAGATACTGGCCCAAAGCATATTGAAAGCCCAACATAGATGCTACTTTTTGGGGGATTTGCATCTATACCCGCTTTTTGTGTCACGTTTTAATTTGTGTTCGCTTTGCAAAAACAATTGCAAGCGTATCCGCTTTTTCGCATAACTTCAGCATACGGGGCTGAAGTAGCAAAGGCAATCATGCAAAATTTCAGCATTTTAGTAGTCGGGCCTGAAGTTGAGCTCTAGACCTTAAGTTTTTGTTTTGTAACTGGCGAACTTCAGCTCTAGAGTTGAAGTTTTTATTTTATAACTAGCGAACTTCAACTCTAGAGCTGAAGTTTTTATTTTATAACTGGCGAACTTTAGCTCTAGAGCTGAAGTTTTTATTTTGTAACCGGGAAACAAAACTCTCTTTTGTTTTTGTTTTCTGGTGCTGAAGTACACCTTCTCTGTTATAGTACTTGTGATTCTGCTACTATTTTGATAGGAAAAATGCAAGAATTTTCCTAAAAAGGAGGGAACGACAGAGTTTTGTTTCATGTAACCAGACTTAACAGTACTCTAGTGAAATCCAATATTACTGTCGCAAACTATAATTATGACCAAAGAGAAACATAACAAGAAGAAGACAGTAATATTTTTGAGATGGCTCATGTGAACTACGTACAAAGGCCTAATCAGTTCACAAAAGTAATTAACTTCATTTTCACAAGAGAATGCCCAGAGAAACAACAAGGAGACAGACGTTAAAAAGAGCTGAAGTCATTTGGGGTGGTAAACATACAATGAACTAAATCACTTCAGCTCTAGAGCTAAAGTTTTTATTTTATAACTGGCGAACTTCAGCTCTAGAGCTGAAGTTTTTCTTTTGTAACTGAGAAACTTCAGCTATAGAGCTGAATTGATTTAGTTCATTGTATGTTTACTACCCCAAATGACACTCTTTTCACATAACTTCAGTTATAGTTATGGCTCCACTTTTTAAATAACTAGATTTGTAGTTTTCTTGGTTATATATATGATACGGTATTCACGGAATCAATGGCAATTTGCCAAATAATTGAAGTACGAGAACGAATAACAAAGTAACTTAAGATTTTATTGTTGCCTCAAATGGTCCACGTCAAATTGCAAAGAAAATGTGCTTATCATTGATTAAGAAAATAGAAGTAGTAACTTTATGTAATAACTTGTGCAAAAGAAAAAAACATACACTATTTTTTCTGCTAAAAACGAAAAGCATGTCTGAATAAATATGCAAGAGTTTTCTCTCTAGTGCATTGACAAGAAAATAAGATCAAACATGACTAGTAGATTAGATAGAAAATAGCAGCAGAAAGAAGAAGAAAATGAAGGAGGAGAAGGAGGAGGAGAAAGGGAGCTGAAGTTATTTAAAAAGTGGGTGCAAGTTAAAAGTTTAAAAAAAAATGGGTATACGTTAAATGAGGGCGACCAAATTGGGCGTCCCGTACAACTTTTACCTACTATTTCTATTTGAGAGAACTACAAAATAAGCCAAAAATAGAAATTACATACCGACAATTAGCATGCTACCAAAAACAACGAGAAAAAAGATCAATGACATACAACATTTAAAAACAAGGCAAAAAAGAATTTCTTTTAATGGGTATGGTTGGAATTTCATTGAAAATACATAGATAACGCAATATACAAAATTGAAGAAAGATTGGAGGTGATTTGGACTGGTTTGGAGTTAAAATTCGTGTTGAAATCAATTTTAAATATTTCTCTGCCACACATGTATCTCATATACGTGAATATACACGGGATACACATTTGGTACATATGAGATAATCAAATGATACACGGGAGATACACATCTCATCTTCTTTCATGTTCATTTTCTACTTCGATTTTTTGGCTCAAATTCAATTCACATAACCTCAAATATGCACCAAATTGTCCTAAAATTGATATTCAAACTCCTTAAAATATACCAATCTATTCCAACAACATTCACTCGAAATAAATTTTAATCTTAGAAACTCAAATTTTCAAATTCAAGCTTGTAAAGCCTCGAAATGTTTTTCATTACGTATTATATTCTTGATTAAGATCTAAGTTGAACACAAGTGGATTGGAGAAAACGAAGGTATTCAAAGCAAGGAATCAAGGTGAGTAGAGATAATATTTTACTAAAATTGTCCTCTCACAAAGATCATACAATACGATATTGCTAGATTGTATAGTATGTTAATGTAGGCTCTGAATGGAACGAGTCGACTCAAATTATCCATTATAATTTTTGAAAAGATTTTAGATGATTATCATGGTTAATAATTCAACAATAGTCTGTTGTTCCATGAATCATGTCATGCGTTCATGACTTGCATATATTTCTTTAATGTATAGACTATTGAAATTTATTTTATATAATTTTATGGAATTGTTTTGATAAGAACTGTGAAGATGTAACATTGTTTTAAATTTTGTGACACAAAAATTATTCAGAAGAATATTTTGAAAGTTTCCTTAAACCTCTGAGAAGGGTTTATAGTCTCTGGTGGTTTATGCTATCCCGAAACTACTCATCTTAGAATAAGAGATTAGTGTATTATTGGTTTCAGACACTATAATAGAAGTGTCCTAGTAAGGCACAAGAACGAGATCATGCTAGAACCTTGAGCTGTGAGGCACCACGAGCCCATCCACCATATTGATTATATGGCGACATTTTCAGAATAAGAATAAGAAAGAATGTCAGAATCAATAGAATTCCCAGCAAAGAAAATAAAATAAAATACTTTAGAAAATTGACAAGGATATTTCGAGAAACTTTATATATTTATTTATTTGAATTTTATATTTTCCTCAGAAAAGAAGAAAAAATAAAAATAAAAATAAAATTGTTGAATAACATCAAGAAGAACTTTATAATAGATATATGAGTAATTTGTTTTCAACTCTTCATCAAAAGCTTTTAAAATTTTCTTTTATCATGCATACATACTTCTTTCAGAGTCTCATACCAACTTTGGTGGGAGGATTACTTTACTTACTGAGTATCACTATGGTATACTGATGTTCTCTTCGTGGGAATCTACATTGACCTATTTCAATGTAGGCACATATTTTGTAGGTAAGCAGGCTACGAGCTAGAATATTCTCCTCCCACAACCAGCAAATTTGATGAGCTCCATTTTAGTTTGTCAAATTCGTTGATTCCAGAATTTATCTTATTATTCGATATTTCTTAGAAGCTTCATAAGAGAAGTCAGAACAGAGTTATGGGTGTCCAATTTGCATTACATTTATTTTTAAATGTATTTAAGACAACATTGTAGACAATAAATTTGCTTCGAGAAAATAAAATCAAGACCGAAGATATTGCAAAAACCCTAGTTTTTTATTTTAAATATTTGAGTGTACAATCTCTATGAATCCTCTGTTTCTTCTTTCCAATAGTAAATAAATTCAAGGGCCTGAGCTTGATCTTGAATATGTATTGTCGCCACGAATGATGATCTCGAATTCAACTAGCATGAACTTTGATTTGAACTCATACTCCTTAAATATTAACTTGTTCTTCGTTCTTGAGCTTGAACTTGTTTCTTGAACTTGAAACTTGATTGCTTGAAGCTTGAAACTTGTAGAGAAATTTGCGGTGTTTGATCCACGAGCTCTATGTACTTTTTGTTATAACTTCTGATCCCTTTTCTAGGTTATGAAGTGTGATGACCCGACCCGTCGTCTCATGGGTTACCGCTCTGTTTCCCCCATTTTCTGCTTCTTTATGCTTCATTATCAGTGTCTTGTGTGATCGAGTTGGCTTGGATTGATTTTAGAAGAAAATGAGACACTTAGTATCTTTAAGGAAGACTTAGTTTGGAAAAGTCAACCGAATGCTGAGTTATGTGTTAGAGGGCTAGGATATGATTTCTGATGGTTTGGTTAGCTTTGGAGGATGATTTGTGACTTAGGAGTGTGATCAGAAGTAGTTTTGGAGGTCCGGTGTAGAATTAGGCTTGAATTGGTTAAATTATTATTTTGGCAAATTCCGGTTGATAGGTGAGATTTTGATCCGAGGGTTGGAATGGAATTTCTGAGAGTTACAATAGCTTCGTTAGGTGATTTGAGATGTGTGTGCAAAATTTTAGGTTATTCGGAGGTATTTTGGTTGGGTTTTTGATCAAATGCGTGTTTCGAAAGTTTTTGAAGAACTTAAGCTTGAATCCGGTGAGGATGGATGAATTTAGTGTTGTTTGATGTGTTTTGATGATTGGAACAAGTTTGAATGATATTTTAGGATGTGTTGGTGCTTTTTGTTGAGGTCCCGGGGGCCTCGGGGTGATTTCGGATGGCCAACGGAAGGTTTTTGGGACCTTGGATGTTGCAGCAAATTGCAGGTCAGTGCTGGAGAGTTTTGCTCTATGCGGTCGCAGGAGAGGCTTTGCAATCGTATAGAAGAATTTTTGGGGGGCTGGTTAGTTGTTCTATGCGATTGCAGGGTAGTGTTCGCGATCGCGTAGGGTCAGGAGTTCATGCAGTGCGATCGCATGAGTGTTATTGTGATCGCATATAGGAATCTTGGGAGTTTTGATTTTTGTTTATCACGATCGCGTGGGTGCATCTGCGATCGCGTAAGGTAAAGTGTTTGGTCATTGCGATCGCAGGGATATTTTTGCAATCGCATAGTGTAAAGAAATGGAGCTGGAAATTTTGTTCAATGCGATCACAAGTCTGGGGCTGCGATCACGTAGAAGGAAGGTCAGCTGGACAGAAGGGTTTTTATTAACATTTCATCCGCGAACTAAGTCTTATTTTCACCATTGTTGAGCATTCTTGAGAGCTTTTGGACGAGAATTGAAGAGGATTTCGACTGAGATTTGTCACACCTCCTTTTTTCGAACTTTTATCTGGATTTTACTACACCTCGGGAAGAGATATAGTAATAAAGGAGTTTTTCCAATTTAAGGACAATCGAAACGGGATTCGTTTTTATTAAAAGGTTCAGAGTCGCCACTTGAGAGATTTATGGTGTCCCAAGTCACCGGTTTGAATCCCGAATCAAGGAAGGGTTTGACTCTGTTCAACAGTCACGAACCAGAAATTCGGGTAAGGAATTCTATTAATCCGGGAGAAGGTGTTAGGCACTCCCGAATTCCGTGGTTCTAGCACGGTCGCTCGACTGTCATATTTGGCTAAAATATTTGATTTTAATACATGTTATCCTATTTGTGCATTTTTAAAATTAATTACCGCTTTTGTCAAATTATTTTTATTTAAGAAAGTGAACGTCATTTAAGAACATGTTTTCGGATCACGTCACATGAAATGCACCCGGATCCTCGACACATTCTCATTCGACGTTTTTGGATTTGGATTTGGGTTGCATGAAATGCACACCCGTATTAGGAAAGTAATATTAAAAATCGCGCCTAAAGCAGTTAACGTGTTATATCTTTTGGGAAGGCCGTGAAATTCACTAAACGGCATATTCCGGATACTAAGTATTTTAGTAAGCAATTAATGAGGGCCCCGCAATTGTCTATTTGATTTAGCGAGGCTCGTCTCATTTTATTATTAAAGGTCATGCCTAAAGTGACTAAATTTTCTATATTTTGTTTTGTTTCTAAAGGACAATTAACTTATAAAAATTCGAATATTGAATTCAAGTCCGAATTCAAACAAAAGGATAAAACCTTATAGCTTGAACCCGCTACTTAATTCAAAACCCGATTTCTGGATTTATAATTTAATTTCCTTATCCCTATTGTAATTTTATTATACTAAATTTATATTAATTTCAGGCCTCAAATATAGTTTGGCCCCATAGAATATTTCATTAAAATTTGGGCTTTAAGACGTTTAGCCCAACAGAATAAGGCAGAGTCCAGTTTGCAAGACTTGTGACGGCCATTCTGGGCCTCCAATGACTTGATGGCAGGCCTTTCAGCTTGGCTCATAAATGAGCGCAGGTCCAATGTTAGTGAGAACTGGGCCAAGTGATTATGATGCCTAACCAAGGATCGAGTCCCCAGCAAACCCAATTTCAAATAGTCCTTTTCCGTTTCTTATTATATTCAATAGCTACCCTATCTCTTCTCTTTTTTTACAGATCCTTTTATTTATTGACAAAACGAAATGGAAGTTATAATAAATGAAATCTGCAGAACTAAATTTGAAATGAAAGTGTGAACTGATGCATTTTTAACAGAAGAAACACGTGAATCTGCAGATGTTGTTGTGAGCAAATTTCATGTCCAAACTTGTCCATTTAACTATCAAATTTTTAATCAATTAACACTTAATCTAGAACACAATACCTAATGCTTAATTTTCAGTTACTTCAAGTATGCCAAAATTTCAAAGCAGAGTAATCATCAATTCATACAAATCAGGTAGAGGTATAATCCATATTTATATTTGTTTGTTTGCCTATTATTTCTATGTATCCTGGACAGTGATAAAATAGAGACTAAACAGGAAACAATGATTTAAAACCAAGGCTTGCTAACAATTTTAATTCTGAATCATTGAAAATATTATTACAACTGAAAGCTCATGAACTAATATTTGTATTTATCAGTTTTTAACAATCAGGAGTTATACTAAGGTAAACACGATCAACGAACAACGTTTTTTTTAGATTTCTTATTATATACTGTTAACTAAAACATTTCAAGTCTAACATTAACTTCACTATTACAACTAATTCTTACTATTACTAAAAAAAAGTAATTACAAATCAAGTACTACCACAGTCTAAGTTTGCTAATGAGCAGCTTGAGATAACAATTCATTTATACAGTCCATTACAATCTAGATCTATCCTATCAAATACAAGTAATCTTAACTAAATTATATATACAAATCAGATCAGTATATATGTATTGATAAAAAAAAATATAGACTGAAACAGCAGATGAGCATTTTTTATTTCATCTCTTCAACTTGAAACTACATCAGTAGTTAATAGAAGTGTACCTGAGTAGAAGAGTTAGAAGAAAAGATGAATTAGATTTCTAATTCACAATCAGCAATAGAAATCAACACAACAATTTCAACCACAGCTTCATAACACCAGATTTAAACCAATAGCACTGATATAAACCAACAGAAGAGAAATAGACTGATCCAATACAAATTCCTCAGTATCCCGATCACCAGATCCACAAACAATCAACAAATAGCCTTCAATTTGAACTTTAACACTAATGAAACAGTAAAATTTTGAACTTTTTTTTTAATACTGTTTTTGATGTTTTTTGAAATTTGGAAGTGGTTAATTTCGAAATGTAGGTTTAGAATAGCAAAATTATCTTTTGAGAGATTTTCAGATTGTAAAAACTTCTTTCAAAGAGGCCAAGTGAGGCCTATTTATAGAACAAAAAGAGTGGGAAGTTTGAATTTCAGATTTTATTAAGCAGTCCCTCTTTTATTTCAATTGAACCCTTATTATTTGTTAGCTAATTGATTTTAAACCCCTCATTAATACAGAATTCCCCCTTTTTCCCTATCTAGAATGTTCTAATCCTTTATTTTTATCCTTTTACCCCCACTTCTAAGTGATATTTTACTGCATTGCCCTTTATATTGATCACATTACCCCTACCTCCTAAGTTTTATTACAATTAAACCATTTTTGTATTCCCAAATCACCCCTGAACCCAAATCCTATTTACTGAATGGCATTACTGCCTTTTACCTCTTTAACCTTAGACTTGTTTAGTTCTTATGAAATTACCCTAATGCTATTTTCTCAGAATTACCAAACAAAATATGGTCTAATCAGCTATACCCAATTAGAATTCATCAAACATGAACAATTCAAATCACGGTCAATCATAACAAATCCGATTAACTACTAGCCAATCCTTTTACTAATCAAAATTAATCAAAATTTGAACTAAATTAAAATCCTAACAGTATCAAATTGTAAATCTAAAATACTATTTAAAACAGAGATTAAATAACCCTAATGAAACTAACAACAAACAAAAATGAATCAAAAAATTATGATAAAATCAAAAGAGAAAAACATGCATATAGAAACATATAAAAAAGAAAAGAACCGAAATAAAATAAAGAGAAGAAAGAACTTAGCTTTTTTTTAGTTATTTTTTCTACAGTCTGTTTTTCTTTTTTCTTCTTTTCTCTTTAAAAAAAAACTCTGGTTGTCCAGAAGGCCTTTTATAGCCTTTTCTTGAAATTTTAGTCGCCGGCAGACTCTTCTTGAACATTTTTGAGTCTTACAGCGATTTTTGAGACCTTAGGGCTTCAGAACGGTGTTGAGGATGTGAAGAGGATGTTATAGGGTGATTTGGGAACGGTTTCAATGAAGCAGTGTTCGCCGGAACTAGGGTTCCGGCGACACTAATTTTAATATTCGAAGAGTTCCGACCTTATTCGAGGAGAAAGAGGTATGGGGGTGGGAAGAGGGGACTAAGAGGTGTCTATGGTGTTAAGGACAAAGGTTTTGGCCTAACTAGTGTCTCCCGCCGGTAGGGTTCCGGCGGGCTATGGGGAGAGAATGAAGAGGCGGCCAGTTTAGATGAAGACAATGAAAATGATATTTGTGTATGTATTGTTTTTGGTGTATTTAAAACCCCTTAATGATTTGAGACCGTTAAATCACATGAATCAACGGCTTGGATTTATTATATTTAAAACGGAGCCGTTTGTATTTTAATGAAGACATGACCATATCCGTTAGATCAAATGAACGAATGGTCCAGATTGACGTCACGATACGACGTCGTTTTATTTATTCAGGGTTCGTGTATCATGGCCGTTGGATCAAACATTTCAACGGCTCAGATTCTGTATATTTAAACGGGGTCGTTTTGACACGGACTGGGCAGACCGGGTATAATCTCTTTTGAGCTTGGGCATTTCTAATTTTTTGGCTTTATTAATTGGTGTAATTTGTATTAGTCCAAATTTTATTGTATTGTATTTTTGTATTATACTTTCCTTTGTATTTTTGTATTTTTCTTTTTCTTTTGTATTTTTTGTATTTTCTTTTTCTTTTTATTAAATTGTTA
>MU781664.1:19543-37745 GCA_026770625.1 Nicotiana glauca
TCAAAACTCTCTAAAACCCCGTCAAAAGCTCTCAATCTCGCTCAACAATGGTGGAAAAATACATAACCCTCGCGGATGAAAATGAATATAAACTCCTACTGGCCTTCAGGGGTTTCCGCTTTTGCGGTCCCCACGCTCGCTTCCGCGTGACCGCTTAAGCGGAATCTTATTAAATCTCAGAGGCCACTTCTGCGGAATTTCACCCCCAGGCCCAAACCACTTCCGTGGCGACCTTTCCGCTTTTGCGAATACCTTTCCGCCTCTGCGGAACCTGCTCAGCCTCACCCTCTTTCGCACCTGCGATGGCTCCTCCGCTTCTGCGCAGCTGCATCTGCGGTCTCTTTTCCGCAGATGCAGAAATACCTGCTGCAACCAAGAATCTGCAATTTCCAACTTCAAATTTTCTTCTGTTTAACCACCCGAAATCACCCCGAGGCCCCCGGGACCTCAACCAAAGGCACCAACATATCCCAAAACATCATACGAACTTGTTCCAATTATTAAAACACATCAAACAACACTAAAATCGTCAATTCACATCGGATTCAAGCCTAAGTTTCTTCAAAACTTCCGAAATACACATTCGATCGAAACCCCAACCAAAACTCCTCCGAATGACCTGAAATTTTGCACACACATCCAAAATCACCTAACGAAACTACTGCAACTCTTGGAATTCCATTCTGACCCCCGGATCAAAGTCTCACCTACCAACCGGAATTAGCCAAAATACTAACTTCGCCAATTAAAGCCTAATTCTACACCGGACCTCCAAAACCAATTCCGCTCGCACTTCTAAGTCACAAATTATCCCCCGAAGCTGACCAAATCATCGGAACTCACATCCGAGCCCCCTAACTAAATAGTCAACTGCTGGTTGACTTTTCCAAAACAAGCTTTCCTTGAAGAGACTAAGTGTCTCATTTCCATCTAAAACCAATCCAATTCAACTCGATCACCTCAAATACCGATAATGAAGCATAGAGAGATATAATGTGGGGAAAACGAGGAGGTAACTCACGTGACGACGGGCCGGATCGTCACATTATATCAATTAGAAATTCATAGACACCCCTATGTATTAAAGTGAAAAATTGTTGGAACTTAGTAGGTCCTCGATTTGTCATGTCTCATTCCTTGTTTGTCGAGTTTGTATTCGTATAATAATTAGGCGTAAATTTGCATTTGGATTTTCATGTGAATTCCGTGTGCTTGTTGATTTGATATTTCTTGGAAATAATTATATTATGAAATTACCATCTATAAATAATTAATTAATTAAGTAAGTTTAAATTGAAGTATGAATATATTTATTGAAAATTTGGATTAAAGAAGGTGATTTCTTATGCTTAGTTAATTTTCCCATCCTCATCGTTGTTGTCGACGTTTCATGTACTTTGAGTGGAGCCTTGGCTATTTGTTGTGAAATTAATTGATTTTTATTTGTATCTTTGGAATTGGTTGCAGCCTATGGGCAATTTATAATATGAATTTTTATTTTGTGTTGTCGTGGTAATATCCGTATAAATTTTTGTGTGATTTGGATCTCTGTTATACGACAGATAAGGGTGGCATCCCGTTGTTGATATTATGTGGATATAAGGGTGGCATTTCACTGCCATTATGTGTTGGAAAATTGTCTGAGCGAAGCGAGAAGGGTGTTTATTAAACGGAGCGATAAGGGTGGCTATTACATGAGCGATAAGGGTGGCTATAGGAGAGATGAGGTGGCTATTGTCAGGGATGATATGTGATATGCGGGAAATTGTGTTGGTAATTGTTATGTGATGATGAGGGGATATTGTGCTAGTAATATTTATGTTGTGACTTTAATTCCTTGTGAGTTCTTTTACATATTGTGCAATTTATTTTATAAATTTGATAATAATCAGATATATATTGAAATTATGAGCCTGTGAATATTGTCGGGTGGATTATGAGATGGGCACGTGTCGGAGAAATACGATGAATTTGTTATTGGCACGTGAATTGTCCGTGCAGTTAAGATATGAAATATGGGCACGAGGTGTCGTGGTTATATAATTAAAATGATATTGGCACGTGAATTGTCCGCGCAATTGTGATATGAAATATGGGCACGAGGTGTCGTGAGTAAATGATAATGATATTGGCACATGAGTTATCCGTGCGGTCGTGATAAAGAAATTGGCACGAGGTACCATGGAAATATGAAAGTGGGCTGAGACCCATATTGTATGATTATAGAATAAGGTGTCACATGGTGACTTTTATTCGAAAGAATTATATTTAAAAGATAGTTATTTGAAAGAATTATATTCGAAAGATCTTTATTTGAAAAAAAATATATTTGAAAGATATTTAATTGAAGGAAGTATATTTGAAATATATTTATTAGAAATTATTATATCCTAAAGATTATTATTTGAAAAATGTATAGGCGAAATATTATTATTTGAGAGACTTGATTAACTGGTTGTACTTGTATTCATTAATTGTTGAGCAATATTTATGGTGTTCTTGCTGCCCTATTACTTATATCACTGGCTGATTATTGTTGCTACCATTGCTATTTATTTTCTATTATTTTTATATGCTATACGGCACAGGTTATTAGATTAGTGAGTGTCTTGACTGTACCTCGTCACTACTCCACCGACGTTAGTTTTGATACTTATTGGGTACCACTGTGGTGTACTCATACTACACTTATGTATATTTTTTTTATATAGAACAGTATTGGAGATATCGGACTCAGGCGGAGTTGGAGTGTGAACGTAATGATTCAAGGTAGAGCTGCTTGATAGTTGCAGTCTCTTGGAGTCTTTCCTTTTTTTTATCGTACTGTCAATTATTATTCGAGCAGTTTTGTATATTTAATTTCCTTCAGATCATTTCATGTATTCCGTTAGAGTTCGTGACTCAGTACTACCAGTCATGGGAGGTTGTATCTTTATTTTCGCTATTGGTTCGATTATCTAAAAAAAGGCTTTAATTTTCATTATGATCGACTTACTTATTTAGAGTCTACGTGCCATCACGACGCCTCTGGCGGGATTTTGGTAAGTGACAATTTACTTCAACCATAAATATCGAGTAGAATTTTTAGAGCTCGAATTTAAAGCACGAGTTTCTGCTGTTTGTACTACGCAATAGCGTTATGTTGGCCCACAAGCTTATCCGACACTCAAACTTATCATTTGTTATATTTTTGTATACTATATTAAATAATAAACACTACAAGAAAAAGCCTTTTTTACGATCAACTTTTAGTGACGAGTTAATAATACCGTCAGCAAAAAATATATTTATTGGGACGAGATTATATTGCGGTCCTTAATGCTATATTTTATTGCGAAGGTAGTAAATTTGGTCCCTAAAAAAAGTAGTAACTGGTCCTAAATTATAATTGAGGGGCATTAAGTGTGAGGGTGTGGCGCCAAATCTAATACCAAAATATTGAAAAAATTATTTTTTTTGTGAAAAATCAGGCGCCAAAACTAATATATCGAAATAAAAAAATTTAAAAATTAAAGATACTCTCTATTCTCAAAAAACAAATCGCGCCAAGCTCTGCCCTAGTTTCCGCCAAGCTCTGTACCGTACCGTCGCCTCTGTGTTTTCTCAAAACAAAAGTTTTGAATCTGGTTGTGTTTGAATTTGCCCAAGTTTTCCATCTCGCTCGTTGAGAATCCGTGGTATGTTTAAAGTTTCTTTGTTTCAGTGATGTAGTTTACAACATATTGGGGGAAAAGATTGTTCTTCTCAATTTTAATTTGTCCGAACTTTTGGAAGTATCATCTACCTCTGTTGTAGTGGTGCTATACAACTGATGCAAGAAGAAAATTTTGGTGCTAAATTTTGGTGAAAATTTTGACGCCAGAAGAAAATTTTTTGTCCGAACTTTTGGAAGTATCAATTTCCTGTGGTAGTGGTGCTATACAACTGAATTTGGAAGTATCATCTACCTCTGTTCTTTGGGATTTTATCGCTACTAAAAAGTAGATAAAATCCCTGCTTTTTCAATAGATTGGATGTCTGATTAGCTGTTATAGAACCTTTCATTCTTCTGATTAAAATCTGTTTTCTCTCTTTTAGGTTGCTTTGTTTCGCTGATTGCTTCGCTTATTCGAGTTCTTCGATCTTCTTCTTCTTCCCAAACATAAAAATTTTGGTAAGGTTTCATATTTTGATATTTTTTCTTTTGCAAAATCAGTGAAAAGATTATTGGGTTGGGATTCCTAATTTGATAATTTAATTTTCTGAAGTTTATTCAAAATTGTGATTCGGTATTCTCAGCGACAAATTTTAATTGCCTTATTTTGCTTTGTTGATGTGTGTTACTGCCTTCCCCATGGCTTAACTAACCCCTGTAACTAGCAATCTGGTTTGTGTACTATAGAAGAGTGCCGAAATCACCTTCTTAAATTGCTAAAATTGTGTTTAGTGATACCTATAGAAAGAAAATATCAAAATAGTCCACATGTTCAACATCATATGACAAACATGACAGACAATATAGCCTTGGACAACTTACTACCTTTGCAATGAATGAGATGAAAATCTCAAACAAAGAACTTTTATTAATCGCAATGAATGAGATGAAAACATGGTAAATAAGTTGAACATTAGGTGTTTAGTTCTATAGGTGGCTTGTAGAAAAATATTGCGCTTAGCTAATCTTAAAAATACAACGAGAAAGAATTTAGCTTAAAGATATGCTGGATTTATTTTGATAGTAAAGATATGCTTAATTTAGCTAATCTTATGCAACGACTTGTTGTCTTGATAGTGAAGGAGTTTATTTTGTTTACAGAATATTAGTTTTAATCTATACATAGACGCATTAAGTGAGATTTTACTCGAGAAGTTTGAGTAACAATGTCAAGAGTGACAAATGCTAATGTCAAACACTTTTAAAAATCCATGGCCACTGCCACCACATAACTTATGTGAAGCAAATTGGCTTTTACTGTCCAGTATTTGTACATGAGACTGATTTTCCTTTTGAGCTACTTGTGCAACATTATGTACTCTTATGAAATACACTACAACCTAATTGATACCTCAAGAAGAATTTTCTTCTGGCGTCAAAACAAGTTTGCACTTTGCTTTGTCTGGCCGATGTCTTTTTTTCCTTGTTAGCCTGCTGAGTATATCCTGTAAATAATACTAGGAAGGTTTCTAGTTTTGGAACCCTCCATTCCTTTTGTCATAGGTAGTTTGTAATAAGACATGCATGCCATACGTTCATGTATTATATTGTGTGATATTGAATCGTTGTTTTGGATAGTCTATTTGTCTCTGTTGTGATGTGAATAATTGTGTAAAGGTATTCAACAGTTTAATATCAAGCCATTAACACTAACTACTCTAGGGACATTCCTTAGCATCTTGAGACTATATATTCTTTCTTTATTTCATACCAACTCGTGAGAATCCAGTTGTGTGCATCTGGTCGTAACAAGTTTCATATCGTAGTATTTTTTCTTATCTTTTTTCTTTAATTTAATTTTTGTGTACTCTCCAAGGTTATGGTACCTAGTAAGCAATGGATGCAACTTGTTGATAATCGGCTCGATGAAGCATGTGAGCACGTAATTTTTGCCTCACACGAATCACTCTCAAAAATTCAAAATAAAAATAATTTTTTCTTTTGTGTGCAATTTTGTGAATTTTCGTGATATTTTCAGCTATTGTTTGCATTTGTGTGTGCATGTTTATTTGATAAATTAATAAAAAATGCAAAAATATGTTTATAATTTAATTAGACATTTTGGAATTAATTTATAACTAACTGTTTTATAAAATGGAAAAAGTCACAAAAAATAATATATTTGTGCATTTTTAGTAATTAATGGAGAATTTTGTGCTTTTTTTTAATTTGGTGTTTAGTTACTTTGTGATAATTACTACTTAGAGATAATTAACATTTTTAGGATAATTTGGTCGAGGTTAAATTTAGGTTTGTATTTTTATTTTAATTAGGAAGAAAATTGAAAAGAAAAGAGAATAAGAAGAGGAAATTGGAGTTGGGCCAATTCAAATACAATTCATCCAAGCCCAAATCAAACACCCAATACCCGGTTAAAACCAGCCCAAACTCGCCCCACACCCGGCCCAAACCCTCAGTCCATGAAACGCTTAAAATGACGTAGTAT
Organism: Nicotiana glauca; assembly: GCA_026770625.1. Taxonomy (NCBI): domain Eukaryota; kingdom Viridiplantae; phylum Streptophyta; class Magnoliopsida; order Solanales; family Solanaceae; genus Nicotiana; species Nicotiana glauca. The sequence continues at coordinate 25,684 of MU781664.1, forward strand.
GGTGAGAATACTATGTCATTTCCCGTCAATCAATCTCAACCATTCTTTCCTTACCCATCCAACGGTCTACGATCTTCCCCATCACCCGTTTTAACCCATACCCGTCCCCCGACCCGATCAAATAGGAACCGACCCAGTCCCTGGAGTGTCTAAACGACACCGTTCACCATAAGTGATTGATCCAGACCGTTGATCTCAGCTGATCTAACGACCTGCGTTCAATCTTTAAACCCATATAAAAGAAAATAACTCACCCCACCCCCTAAGAACACCCCCTACCTCATCGTCTTTAACCTTCAGAGACCAAACCCTCCGCCGCCACCCTCCGCCCGCCAAAAATCGCCCACGGTGGTGGCCGGCATCCAATCAGCCCCAAAATTACACCCTGGATTCCTCTCCCCCTCCCCATTCCGGAACCCCAAATAGCTTCTCTCGAATCCCAACCAAGCTCTTCGAATCTTCGATCTAAAGTCAGCCCCGAACCCTAACTTACCCAATCGCCTTCAAATCAACACCAAAAAACCACCAAGCCTCCGTCATCCCGAATTCCATGTCAGTTTCCTTCGAATCATCTTAAAACCTCTCGAATTTTAGATCGAAGGTTGAACCCTAAATCCCCAAAAAATGCTGATTGTTGAGGTTTCAAGATTTTTTAGGTTGAAATGGACTACAATCGTGTGATTTCAGTCGAAAACATACGATTAAGGTTTATTTCGACCAGAAAGTAGGAGATTCTTCGAAACGAAGTCAATGGTTTGATTCTGGTGTTTTGTTTTGTGCCTTTTAAGTTTGTTTAATTCATCTTCCTCCTCATCCCCTTTCCCGTAGGTTGAAATTCATGTTCATATCCTTTTCCTGTTCTTTTATGAATTACTACATAAGTATTGATGCATTTGTGTTTTATTGCTGTAATTAACAAGTTTGAACATTTCATGTCAGTTACCTTAGGTTTAAATCGTTTAAATCATTGCTTAGTTTAATTGCGATAAGTCCTTGTATTTGAGTTTCTATTTAAATGTTGGTTTACATAATCCTGTGAATGCTTGTATGTTTGATTCATATTCAGTTTGTTTTCAATTGACAAAGTTTCTGCACCTCTTCTAAGAATTTCATCTCTCAATCTATTTGAAGCCTTAGCATTTGAGTAGCCTTGTTTGTTTCAGGAAACCTATAGGGGAGTCAACTGTTAGTCTAAAAACTCTAAGGGTTATTCCAAAGAACTAGTTGGGAATTACAGACTTGTGAGGATCTGTATTGAGTCAAATTGGACCAGGTTTTGGTTTGGGTTCACTGAAGTAATTCACAGAGGTTTCAGGGGGTAGTTTGGGAATTAGGACCCTTAGTAATTAAAGTAAAGTCTGCTAACAGAGGGGTAATGATGCAATGCTGAACTGATAAAAGGAAAAGGTATGAGTTAAAAATGAAAAGGGGATTACTAGTGGATTGACACCCTGTTAAAAGCCTTTTAGGAGCTGGAAAGTAGATAACATGAGGGTAATAATAAAAGGTTTAGAGGTACAAGTGTAAAGGGAAGAAAAAAGGCTGGAAAGGTATAATGACTAAGATAAATAGAGAGGTCGGGGCTGATAGAAAATGGGGATTTTTAGACTCTAAGACCAAAAAAAAAAAAATACACTTATAGGCATTGAGTGAGAGAGGAATACTCTGATATACACATTAACATACACATTGATATACAGGGGGGATTGAGGGCATTAAGAATAGAGGTTGCAGAGATTTATTGAGAGAAAAAAGGGACAAACATTTTAATTGAGAGCATAGGCAGACATTCAGGGTATAAGGAGAGAGCATTGAGTGAGAAGAGAGGAAATACACCGAGATACACACTAAGATAGACATAGAAATATAGAGAGACAATCTGCAAATTGAGAGAAACACAAACATTCAGCCCCTAAGAGATATAGAAAACATTCAGGGTATTGAGTGAAAAATATTTGGATACATACATACACTGATATACATTGAAAAATCAGTAGCTGGTACTCGAAAATACAGCTGAAAATCCTCTGAAAATACTGTTTTATTAAAATTGCATTCTCAAAGTGTTTCTTTGAATCTTTACTGTTCCATTTGGGTTTTTGAGATAAGTTAAAGTTGGAATTTTTGAAATTGGTTGGATTCTGCTGGGATTCAAGTGTTTTAAGGATTGGTTTGCTAAAGTTGTGTGTCTGGCTGTTGCTATTGCTTTCCTCACCTTCTCCTTCTTTTCTAATTTCCAGGTACACACCCCTAAAATTCAAACATGTGATCTTCCAATTGGGAGTCTAAAAAATGAAATAGAATGTGTTGATATTTGAATATTGAACTGGCGGATCTTAATCAGCTGTTGCTTTACCTATTTTTCTTTCTGTTTATGCTATGCTTCAAAGTAATGTATACTTATCCTAGGATTTTGATATATTCTATTCGAACAGTAGTTGCTCATAATCTAGATTACTCATTCACTCCATTTCATATCATTCGTGTTGTTTAGAATCTGAGTAATGTTTATGGATATGGCTGATTCAAGGTTTTAGAGCCTTAAACATATGCTAAGTAGGAATATTTTAGTTTGTTGTAGTGTATTTGGATCTGGTATGTATAATGGATACGTATTTGCTTGAAATGGGATTTGGTTATTGAGTTGAGGGGTGTGATGTCCATGTTGATATAAAAATTTTGTTTTAAAGGGCTGTAGGTATAACTGCATGATTAAAATCAAACTCGAAGGCCTGCAGGTTGTTTTTGTTGCTGCAGGGATTCGACCTTGAATCCCTGCCTGGCCATTATACAGTATTGCCGAATTGGGCTAACATTTGTAAAATGATGCTGGGATACCGGTGGGCCCAGGATTGAGATAGTGGATGGATTCGTTAATAACAAAAAATACAGTAGGTTGTTGGGCTCAGGCTTGGGCTTAAACTGGAAAGCCTTCTTCGCTAGTTAAACCATTAGACTATTAGTTCATTAATCCAAGAGGTATAAAAAAATGGACATTAGTTGGGCTGTTGGAATTGGTTTTGGACGAAATAGGAATCTAGGTAATTGGACCGTGAACGAATTGAGTTTTTTGGTCATATTATGCATATGTGAATTGGGTTCAATATTAACGTTATTTTCCTTCTTCATTTATGGTAAATCACTTACATTTAAATATTGTATTTTTTAATTAGGCAAATTTGCTCTAGGTGGTTCAAAACTCATTTTATCTATCAGAATCCGGGTATTGCAATGCTATAATAGATATAGTTGAGTTGCTGGAATTTTGTATCTCAGTCCCAAGGCTGAAGAATGTGAAAATTGGTTATTCTCGCAAATGTCTCTATCTTAGTGTAAAATTGGATATTTTTGCGAATGGTCTAGTTAAGGAGTTGTTAAAGCTGCAAATCGAAATGGTTGGTGTAATTTGATGTCGCGAATTGGTAAGAGTAAATTGACTAATTAATGTAGGAAATTAATTGAGGTGCACCGTGCCGAAAGTGACAATTGCATGACCCTCGTTTAATTAATTTTTAATTGATCCTTAGAACTCGAGGCGTTCCAGTTAGCGTGGCCCTCGCAAAGTTGCAAATACGTAGTTGCTTTAGGCGCGTCATTTTAATAATTTTACCTTCTTAAAACTGGATGCACATTTCATGTGACCCAAATCTAAATCCCAAAACGTCGAATAAAAAGTGTTCCGGATTGTGGGTGCATTTTATGTGACGCAAGCCAAAGACATGTTTTAAACGACGTTCAATATACCTTAAAAATTAATTAAAAGCGGTAAAAGGTCTAAAATTGCACATAGGTTCAAACTGTATTAAAATCAGATAATTAAGCCGGATATAACAATTGAGCGACCGTGCTAGAACCACAGAACTCGGGAATGCCTAACACCTTCTCCCGGGTTAACAGAATATCTTATCCGGATTTCTAGTTCGCGGACTGTTAAACAGAGTCAAACCTTTTCCTTGATTCGGGATTCAAACCGGTGACTTGGGATACCATAAATCTCCCAAGTGGCGACTCTGAATCTTCAAATAATGAATCCCGTTTCGATTGTCCTTTAATTGGAAAAACTCTCCTATTTATACTCTTTTGGGGGTGTAGTGAAAAAGGAGGTGTGACAGCTCTGGCGACTTTGCTGGGGACGTAACCAAGAACCACTGGTTCAGGGTTAAAAATTCGAGCTTGGAATAATTGTTATTTGACTTTATTTATTATCTGATTTTTATTATGTGTTTGGGCCTCATGTGCTAAATGTTTCTTTTTATCGCTTTGATAATTTTTGAACTGTGCATATAAACTGTCTTCTCACGCACCCCCTCTGAGTCTTCTTGAAATTAAAATTGGGCATTTGCTTGACATAGCCCGCTTTCTTTGAGATAGCCGAGGTGCTTGGCACCCGGTGAATGATTTTAGTCACACATGTTTTAGGCGGGGAGCACCACTAGTTAAGCCGGAAAGCAATGCTACCGGTACACTGACCCTCCCCGGCTCGAGTTGTCCGCTCGAGTAAGCCAGTCTAGATACTTTCTCGAATAAGATTTGAACCTAGAAGAACAAACCTCATGCTGGATATCCCTAGTAGGTTCGCTTTATTTGCATCATGTGCATTTGACTTAGGAGGTTCAACACAGGGGTTGGATCTGTATAGGNTAACATATGAGTTGGGTCTGTCTAGGACAGGTGCACCAAAATGAAAAAGACCATCCTGATACATCTTGCTTGCTACTTATGTATTTATTTGCTTCGGAGTTGCATGTTGACCGATTTTTGAATAATGAGGGGAGAATTAAAGAAAGATTGAATAAAAAAAGAAGAAAAAAAGAAAAAAAGAAAAAATGAAAAAAAAGAAAAAAAGAGGAAATAGTTATTCTTTTTTAGGGAAAATTCAGGGTTTTAAAAAAAAATTGATAGCAAAGCTCTGCCAGAACTTTTGTTTCCCTTTTTGAAAAATAGTTGATTTTATTTCCGTCAAGTATGGCAGAACTACGTAAGTTTGATTCTCACCGGATGTGAGATACGTAGGCAACCCATATCGGGTTCAACTATTTTGAAAAAATAATAAATTTAGGGGGTAAATAATGTCTTGTTCTTCCATGAGTAAAGGTAATGCCATTCTTGGGTAAAATAGCCAAACGCCTACAAAAGGGCGCCAGAGGGCCGTTTTGCAAGAACAACTACCTATAGTCATTTCTTAAAAAATATTTTTTTTCCGGTTAGCAAATACAGCATCTTCTTCAAGTGCTGAAAGGCTGTATTGATAAAACCGAATATTTTTTTAAACTGGCGAGAAACAATGATGATTTTCTTTTTAAAGAAAAAATATTAAAAAAAAATTAATGGTCATAATTTGCATATGTTTTAGGTGAGTATTAACCCCTTTTTATTTTATCTAGGATCACCATGAGTTCTCCACAAAGAAATGGTCGGAAAAGGGCAAGGGACTAAACACCTTATATGTTCATGATCCAAGATAAGACCTCGAGCAGTCTTTGTAATTGGTGGGCTAGTTTTGCTACATGGGAACGAAATCAAGTATTTAAACACCTCAAGTTCCTCACAAACATCATGGTAATTGAGCCTAACAGGGATTTAGTTGAGGCTCTAGTGGGTTTTTGGGACCCAACGAACAATGTATTCAGGTTCAAAGATTGTGAAATGGCGCCCATATTGGAAGAAGTAGGTGGGTTCACAGGATTGGGGAGAGACCTTCATGGAAAAAGCCTGCTGCTCCAAGAAAGGTTGGTGTGAACAACTTTTTAAAGAAATTATGCCTCCGTCGAATTTTGTTGGGTTGCTTAAACGAAGGTTGGGTTTCATTGGAATATCTCTATGACAGGTTTGGGGACGAGAAAGGGTTTGAGAAATTCTCGGGCATAAAATTCGTCAACCAGTTGAGTTATGACGCTTGGAGGGAGTTGAGAATCTTTGTGTTCATGATATCATTTCTAGGGACCATGGTCTTTCCAGAGAGTGATCGGCGCATCAGAATTCGATTAGTGGCGATAGTCTCGTATTTGCAGAGTAGCGAGGATCATACCATTCTTCCCATGATTCTGGGAGACATTTTTCGAGCTTTGACCCTATACCAAGAGGGCGGAGATTACTTCGAGGGATGCAACATTCTACTGCAGATGCAGTTCATAGAGCACCTTTATCATCATCCAATGGTAATAAATTTCAATAAAAACTGGCTGAATTACATTCGTTGTCACTCAGGCAGGGCCGCGAGTTGTAATATTCCAAATAGGGTGGGAGCCTAGCAGGAATTACTTGGTTCACTGGATGCAGATAAACTCACTTGGAACTATTATTGGTTCCCTTCCGCTAGGGTCATGCATATGTCGACGTATCGCCCATTCTTCATACTCATGGTTTTCAGAGGTTTTCAACCCTACGCATCATGTGTCAGCTAGGGAGAGAGAAAAAGAGGCCCCCGATTGAGGACATGCATTCGTTCATATGGGAATTCACAGGAGAGGGAGTCTTATGCACAAAAGGTTTGGTTTGGTGGTCGATTTTCTGATATAGACGAGATGGTAGCAGACTGTGAACGTAGGGAGGTAAGCCTCGCATACCTTGAGTGGTTTCACAACCAGGCTATCCCCGAGCAAAGGCCCGAAAGATCCATAAGGCATGCAGTTGATTGGGAGAAGGAGATAGAGTCCAGAGTTAGAAATACTAGAAGGGAAGTGGCACGAGAGTTCCAATCTCGTATTAAAACTTTACAAGAAGATAAGGGAATACTGGAAGCAGCCATGGACATACAACAGGTTGATTTTGAGTAGGAAAGGGCTCAATGGGCACGAGAGAAGCAAACACTCAAAGCCCAGATTCAAAAGATGAAGATAACTGCAAAAAATTCAGAAAGGAGCCAGGATGATGAAAAACTCATAAACAGTCTGAAAAAGAAAGCCCTCGAATGTCAAGAGGACTTGGAAAAATCTGAAGCTATTCTGACAAGGATTCGAGCAAGATGGACAAGGGGTGCAGAAGAGTGAGCACAGCATATGCAGCAGATGAAGAGGGACTATGAGGGGACCGTCACTATCCTTAGAGGAAAAATAGTCACTCTAGAAGATGATGTAGTCAGACAGGCTAGAGATTTCAAAGCGGATAGGAATCACTGTTATGACCTGATGGCATGGATGGAGAAAGAGATGCACAAGTTTCAAAATCAACTCCTTCGTAATTCTCAAATGCTAGAAGCACGGAATCAGCAGATAGGACGGTTGCTGCAGGAAAAGGGCAGGATTAGAGAAGGGATCAGAACCATCGCACATCACATTACTATAAAATGCCTAGCATGCGAGGACATGACCCATACCACCTTTTTTGCGGTAGTGATGACGTTCGTCCGGCAAATAATGAACGATCTGGAAATGCTCCAAAGGGATCTTGCACAAAGACCCGCGGCAAGGCCGAATGATGCCTTGCGGGCCCCAGGAAATTTTCGGTCATTAATGTATTCCTGATCTTTGTTTGAGTTTGTATTTTCTTGTTAAAGTTTGTAAGTTAGTCAGTTAGTACTTTTAAGTTTGCTTTGTCGTCTTTTCAAGGTCTGTAAATTTTTCGTCTGTCAAGTTATTTTAATTAAAGCAGTTATTTCTATGAAAAATATTTTGCTACTTATTTTTACATCGGCCAGAACTACGCACGGTCTGATTCATGTGGGGACATGATAGGTAGGCAATCTCCATAAGATTCGACCACCACTAAAAAAGGGAAAAGAGAAGAAGAATAAAATAAATAGGTAAATAAATGGGAATCAAATAAAGGAAAGTTTGAGTGAAGGTAGGAGAGGCCGGAATGACGCATGCAGCCGAAGCAAATGCATGATAGAAAAATGGTTAACTGCCTAGGTGCATTGCATCCCTATGTGCGGTTGCATATTTGTTAAACTCTAAAAACTAACAAGTTTGTTGTTTTCCAGTTAAGCAGTTAGTTGCCTAGACCATACTGGCACATTTCCATTACCAAACTAGATCAAAGGGAGAAATACCAGAGATCATGTCTAGTCCAGACAGAGAAGTGAGTGCTGAGGGGGAAGAATTAGATGTGCAGACAATAAAGGAGGAGATGTACAAGCTAAAGCAATAAATGGCCGAGATGTACCAGGCCTGGACCAAGGGTCAGCCACCACCAACTTATCGACACCGACTCGGTCTCCAGAACAGCTTGTTATGGATTCATCCCTAAATTTTCCCCTCTATCAACATCACCAAGGAACCACCTCCCATACGCCACAAACTCCACCACCAAAATCAATTCCATACCCTCCCCCACCAATCACACCGTTTTTTGTGGCATCTCCACCAGCCGCGTTCCAACCATCCTCTAGCGAGCCTGTGTTCCCAGCTCTTGACAACCAATATTACCCTCCGGAGCCCACTTTCAAAGCTCCTGAACCCTACACTTACACTCCAAACTTGGATCTCCCGATAGGAGGAGAGAAACCAGCCAAAAATGCTGAGCAGGAAGAGATGGCCAGGAAGGTCAACAGCTTGGAGCAGTCCTTTATAGATATGAGGGGACTAGGTGGTCAGGTAAGTGTAGCTTACAAAGACCTGTGTTTGTTTCCAAATGTACAATTACCGGCAAGGTTCAAAATGCCCAAGTTCGACTTGTACAATGGACACGGGGACCCAGTAGCACACTCGAGGGATTTTGTAGTAAGATGAGAGGAGCAGGCGGGAGAGATGAGTTATTGATGGCGTACTTTAGTCAGAGTTTAAGTGGCTCAGCCTTGGAGTGGTACACTCGATAGGATCATGGTCAATGGTACACTTGGGACGATCTAGCCCAAGCATTTGCGTGCCACTTTCAATATAACCTTGAAATCGTCCCAGATTGTGTGTCACTGACGAAAATTGAGAAGAAGTCCGGAGAAAGTTTCCGAGAATATGGCTTCCGATGGAGGGAGCAAGCTGCGAGGGTTGATCCTCCGATGAAAGAGAGTGAAATGGTCGATTACTTCTTGCAGGCTTTAGAGCCCACTTATTTCGGCCACTTGGTGTTAGCAGTAGGGAAGTCTTTTAACGAAGTGGTAAAAATGGGAGGCATGGTGGAAGAAGGACTTAAGTCCAATAAAATCATGAGTTATTCAGCAATTAAGGCGACCACTCAACCCATCCAAAGCGGCACTAGGGGTGTATTGGGAAGGAAGAAGAAATAGGATGTTGCGAAAATTGAGTCAAGAACATGGCCCAGCCGCCCATCACCTTACTATAACCAACCACAACCCCACCCTCAAAATTACCCCCAAAATCCATATGGCCCACCATAACACTACTACCCACAATCAGATCCCCATTTCTCTGTTCATCATGCTCAGACATACACTAAACCTCCTACCCACGCACATTGGCATGCGCCAGCCCCGCAAAATACCTACCCGAATCTCCAAAGTATCTACCCACCCCCAAGAGCTTACAGAAACCCCTCTGGAACAGGTTTCCCTCCAAACCAAGGCTTTAGAAATGATAGGGCGCAGAAGCAAAAGACTTTCACTCCACTAGGAGAATCCTATACTAGTCTATTCCACAGGCTGAGGCAGTTGGGTATGTTGAATCCAATTGAGGCTAAGCTACCAAACCCTCCGCCGAGAAATCTTGACCACTCAGTGAGTTGTGAGTATTGTTCAGGGCCACGGGGCATGACACAAAGAAATGCTGGAAATTGAAAACAACTATTCAAGAGCTCATCAACACCCGTCGGATTAAGGTTCAACTCCAAGAAACACCCAACATCAACCAGAATCCACTTCCGACCCATCACGAGACCAATATGATTGAGCTGGTGCAAAAAGAAGGAGAGCCTAAAAAACCCTCGCAGACTATGATGATGATAAGGTCCAGTGAAGGCAGGCTGGGTAAGAAGTTAACTAGTGATAAGACATTGATCAGTGGGAAAGAAACAGAAGTTAAACCAGTTGTGGTGGTTCAGGAGGAATCTTCAAGCAAAGTTGCAGTGAAACAGGGAAAGGCAAAGGTTTTTGTGCAAGGAGCAACAAACAGACCCGTTCTAATCGTGGAAGGTGCCCGTATAGACCCAGTCATCATCAAGCCAGTAGTCCAGCTGCCGGTAGTTGACGATAAAGCCATTCCGTGGAACTATGATCGGGTAAGAGTGACCTATAAGGGAAAGGAAGTCAGGGAAGAAGTTTGCGAAGCCCGAGGGCTAACTTGCTCGGGAAGGTGTTTTGCTCCCGTGGAACTAAGAAAGGCTAATCCAGCATCAATAAAGAAACCTGTGACTGAAGAAGAAGCAGAGGAGTTCTTAAAGAAAATGAAGATGCAGGATTACTTCATCATAGAGCAGCTAAGAAAGATGCCGGCTCAAATTTCATTACTTTCATTGTTGATCCATTTCGATGAACATCGTCTGGCATTGATGAAAATCCTAAACGAGGCCCATGTGCCTGACAAGATCACAGTCAACCATTTGGAGAGGATTGCAAATAAGATATTTGAGGTAAACAGGGTCACCTTTGCCGATGATGAGCTACCCGAAGAAGGTACTGAGCATAATAGGGCCCTCTATCTTATAGTAAAGTGCGAGGAATCCGTGGTTACCCGAGCTTTGATTGACAATGGGTCTAGTGTGAACATTTGTCCTCTCTCTACATTGAACAAACTAAAAGTGGATAGCGATAGAATCCGCAAGAACAACATTTGCGTTCGAGGGTTCGACGGTGGGGGCAAAGATTCGGTCGGAGATATAGTGCTAGAACTAACGATTGGGCCTGTGGAGTTCACCATGGAATTCCAAGTGTTGGATGTGGCAGTCTCCTATAGCCTTTTTTTGGGACGACCATGGAGCCACAAAGGCAGTTCCGTCTACCCTGCATCAAATGGTTAAGTTTGAATGGGACCGAAAAGAGATTGTGGTTCATGGTGAGGATAATCTGCACTCCCAAAGCGACACCATTATACCATTTATTGAGGTAGAGGACGGCACCGGGCCATGGGTATACCAAGTTTATGACACAATATCGGTTGAGAAAATTTCGGAGGGGAAGTACATTCCAAATACAAAGATAACCTCCGCATCTGTCATGGTAGCCTGTGAAATGTTGGGAAATGGCTTTGTGCCCGGGAAAGGTTTGGGTTCGTCTCTTCAAGGCATTATACAGCCAGTATCCTTACCGGAAAATGTGGGAACATTCGGTTTGGGGTTTAAGCCTACAGCTGCAAACATCCGAAGTTCTAAGAAGATGAAGCAGAAGGCATGGGTCCTTACAAAGGCAGTCCCGCGCCTCTCCAGATCTTTTGTCAAGTATGGTACAAGAAGACATCCAACAACGATAATTCCTGGTCCTATGGTCGTTCCTGATAAAGAATTGATAGAGAAGTTCGAGAATTTGTTCAATGAGGTGAACATGACAGAAAGTGGAGAAGGTCCTAGTGACGCCGAAGTGCAATTTGTGGGACCCGAGACCAATCTCAACAATTGGAGGGCCACTCCTCTCCCTACCCGGAAGGAGCCTTGGTAGTTCGCTCTGATTTTCCTTCGTGTTTGTCTGGATTATTCCAGGGTTGTAATCCACATTTTATTTTTCAGTCTGTCGAAGTGTGCAAAACCTTGTTATCTTGTATTTCAATAAAATGAAAATTTCTCTTCTTTATTCCTTATTTTAATTTTGTTTTCTTCTTTTCTTTTCTGTACAGTTCTCTTTATACTGGTTTTAATGACATGGCATGCATGATGGATCCTCAACCCAGTCTAAAAAATCGATCTGACTCCAAACTAATAGTGCAAGAGGTAGATTGCAATGATGAGTCCGAATGTGATGGGGATGAAGCCTTCAAAGAGATTAGTAGGGAGCTAAGTTACTTCGAGGAGAAACCTAGACCCAATCCAAATGATACCGAAGCCATCAATCTAGGGGACACAGATAACATCAGAGAAACCAAAGTAAGCGTCCACCTTTAACCAAATATCAGGGAAGAGTTAATCAAAGTACTCATTGAATTCAAAGATATTTTGCATGGTCATATGACGATATGCCGGGTTTAAGCACTAATTTAGTGGTTCATAAATTTCCCACTGATCCGACGTACCCCCCCCCCCCC
>MU781664.1:38157-69207 GCA_026770625.1 Nicotiana glauca
AAGATCAAGGAAGAAATAACCAAATAGCTAGATGCAAAGGTTATTCGAGTCACTCGGTATCCTGATTGGTTGGCTAACGTTGTGCCGGTGCCGAAGAAAGATGGGAAGATCAGAGTATGCGTTGACTATCGCAATCTTAACAAAGCAAGCCCAAAAGATAATTTTCCACTACCAAATATCCACATCTTGATTGACAATTGTACAAAGCGTGATATTGGATATTTTGTGGATTGTTATGCCGGATATCATCAGATCCTGATGGGTGAAGAAGATGTAGAGAAGACGACATTCATCACGCAGTGGGGAACTTATTGCTATAGGGTAATGCCATTTGGTTTGAAGAATGCTGGGGCAACCTACATGAGAGCAATGACTACTGTGTTTCATGATATGATACACAAGGAAATTGAGGTGTACGTGGATGATGTGATTATAAAATCAAAGCAACAGGCCAACCACATAGGAGATTTAAGGAAGTTTTTCCAAAGGCTTCGAAGGTACAACCTCAAGCTTAATCCTGCCAAGTGCGCATTTGGTGTTCCATTTGGTAAACTGTTAGGATTCATAGTCAGTCGGCGAGGCATTGAGTTGGACCCATCAAAGATCAAAGCCATACAAGAATTACCACCCCCGAAGAACAAGACTGAAGTGATGAGTCTGTTAGGGAGGTTGAACTACATCAGCAGGTTTGTTGCTTAGCTCACGACAACTTGTGGGCCCATTTTCAGATTGCTGAAGAAAGACACTGCGGTCGAATGGACTGAGGAATGTCAAGAAGCATTTGATAAGATAAATGGGTACTTATCAAATCCACCTGTGTTGGTTCCACCTAAACCAGAGAGACAGTTGATTCTTTATTTGACGGTCGTGGAAAATTCATTTGGTTGTGTACTAGGCCAGCATGACATCACCGGCAGGAAGGAACAAGCCATCAATTATCTCATCAAGAAGTTTACGGCTTATGAGGTTAAGTACACTCACCTGGAGAAGACATGTTGTGCCCTAACTTGGGTAGCACAAAAATTGAAACATTATCTGTCGTCCTACACTTCTTACCTCATTTCACGCTTGGATCCATTGAAGTATATCTTCCAAAAGCCTATGCCCACAGGGAGACTTGCGAAATGGCAAATATTACTCATGAAGTTAGACATCGTCTACGTGACGAGGATTGCAATGAAAGCCCAAGCATTGGCTGATCACTTGGCTGAAAACCCGGTCGATAAATAATACGAGCCGTTGAGGACTTATTTTCCTGATGAAGAGGTGATGCATATTGATGAGTTGGAACTGCCGGAAAAACCCGGATGGAAACTTTGCTTTGATGGGGCTGCCAATATGAAAGGAGTTGGAATTGGAGCTGTGCTTATTTCTGAAACAGGACATCATTATCCTGTTACAGCTCGGCTTCAGTTTTATTGTACCAACAACATGGCTGAGTACGAGGCATGCATTCTAGGGTTAAGGTTAGCTGCAGACATGAATGTTCAGGAAGTCTTGGTCTTGGGAGACTCGGACCTCCTGGTACATCAAATTCAAGGAGAATGGAAAACACGGGACTTGAAGCTGATACCGTACCAACAATGCTTGCATGATCTTTGTCAACATTTTCGATCAGTGGAATTCAGGCATATCCCAAGAGTCCATAATGAGGTTGCCGATGCTTTGCCTACTTTGGCAGCAATGTTGCACCATCTGGACAAAGCTTATGTTGATCCGTTGCATATTCAAGTTTGTGATCAACATGCTTACTGTAACGTGGTGGAAGAAGAACTCGATGGTGAACCATGGTTCCATGATATCAAAGAGTATATCAGAATGGGGATATACCCAGTGCAAGCCTAAGGAGATCAAAAGAGAACGATTCAACGATTGGCAAGTGGATGTTTCCTCAGTGGAGGAGTTTTATACAAAAGAACATCGGACCTTGGATTGCTAAGATGCATAGATGCTAGACAAGCCACGACAGTCATGACAAAGGTACATTCTGGGGTTTGTGGACCACATATGAGCGGATATGTGTTGGCGAAGAAGATCCTTCGAACAGGGTATTATTGGCTTACCATAGAGCGGGATTGTATCAGTTTTGTGCGTAAATGTCATCAATGCCAGATACATGGGGATTTGATTCATTCTCCACCATCGGAATTGCACACAATGTCGGCACCATGGCCCTTCGTTGCTTAGGGCATGGATGTTATTTGGACCATTGATCCAGCAGCAACCAACGGACACAGGTTCATTCTAGTGGCCATTGATTATTTTACCAAATGGGTTGAGGCTAAAACTTTCAAGTCTGTAACCAAGAAGGCAGTGGTTGATTTTGTGCACTCAAATATCATCTGTCAGTTTGGAATCCCAAAGGTAATCATCACAAATAATGGTGCTAATCTTAACAACAATTTGATGAAAGAAGTATGCCAACAGTTTAAGATTACACATTGCAATTCCACCCCATATCGCCCTAAGGCGAATGGATCAGTTGAGGCAGCCAACAAAAATATAAAGAAGATATTGAGGAAAATGGTAGAAAGTTCCAGGCAATGGCATGAGAAGTTACCATTTGCGCTGTTGGGTTATCGCACTACTGTTCGTACTTTAGTAGGTGCAACTCCATATTTGTTGGTATATGGCACTGAAGCAGTGATCCCTGCGGAAGTTGAAATACCGTCCCTTCGGATTGTCGCCGAGGCTGAGATTGATGATGATGAGTGGGTCAAAACTCATTTGGAGCAGCTGAGTTTAATTGATGAAAAAAGATTGGCAGCAGTATGTCATGGCCAATTATATCAGAAGAGGATGACAAGAGCATACAATAAGAAGGTGCGTCCCAGGAAGTTTGAAGTAGGGCAGCAAGTGTTGAAACGGATCCTTCCACATCAGGCTGAAGCAAAGGGCAAGTTCGCCCTGAATTGGCAAGGACCGTTCATTGTAACCAGAGTATTGTCCAATGGCGCTTTTATGTTTAACAAATATTGAAGGAAAATTCATAGATATGGCTATCAATTCCGATGCAGTCAAGAGATATTATATATGATTTCTTTAATATAATCATTGATTGTTTGTACTTGGCATTATCTCCAAGGTTGAAATGACAAAGATAATTTGTTCTGCTATCTAAACACTTTACCCTTTGTTCACCCTTTTGAGCCTTATTTACTTTATTTCGTACCCCTCTTTTGGAATCAATAACCAAAAAGAAAAGAAAGAAAAGAAAAAGGAAAAAGTAAAGAAAAGAAAAACAGAAAAGGAAAAATAATAAATGAAAAGAAAAACTGTACCAACAAGGAAGAAGGTGAACTACGTTTGACCTTATTCCTTTTAAGGATACGTAGGAAGCTTCACGGCTCAGTCATAGGGAAATAAAACTCGAAAGATCCCCCAAGCAAGAAAATTGGGGCAAAAGTTGTGTTTGTAATAAGAAATTTGGTTCCAAAAGTTGTAATTCTAACCCGTTTGAACTTTTGATACCCTTTTCTTTCCAACCTTATCCAAGAATCCATATTAATGTCCAAAGAAAGACCTCCCGATCAGTCTTCGAGAGATGCCAAGTCAAGTGAGTAAAGATGATTCATACCAGGGGAAACACTCCGGTTTAAGCAAGAAATGAAAAATGAGAGAGTTTTATTAGTGAAAACCCACAAGGGCACTGTAAGGCGACAAATGATGAGAGAAATGAGAGAGTCTTAATAGTGAAAACCCTCGAAGGACACTATAAGGCGATGAAAGCTGGGAGAAATCCAAAATGAGAGAGTCTTATTGGTGAAAACCTTCACAGGAACCATAGGGCAGCGAGGAATAGAAGGGGCAAATGAGATAAGGTTGACGGCAGAGATCCGTCGAGGCATCGAGTAGAACAAAGATGTTGATTTGGTGAAGAATTGGGTTGTGAAAATCTTGAGGCGCGGAGCAAGACAATTGGAAATTGATTGAATTGAATAGACTAGGTTGGTTAATCCGAAATGCACAACATGATCATTGGGATCGGTTATCCCATTCAGATAAGTCCTTTTCTTTTCTCAAATGGTCTTCTAAAGGAAGATTTTCTCTTTTAGTTTTGTCTTTTAAAATCATCGCACTTCCTTTTTTTGGCTAAGGCTTTTTCAATGATAATTCGCTTCTAACAAATAAGAAGGAATTTCAGAGTTTACTGCTAGATTCCAATAGGGTGCAAAGCAAAGTGTGCCTAGGATCGGCCGGAGATAATGTGATGGGACGTGAAAGGCGTCATTGGAAATCCAAATGATGGAATGGTCTAAGAATCCATGGGATCAGATAAGAAAGACTAGAAGTGGAAAGCAATAGTTGGGAAGTTTGTGGATAAGGAGTAGTCTGAGGGTCGAAAATTCTCGACCGAGGTCAAGGCAGTCGGACAAAACCAAGTATGGAAAGGAGAGAAGGGAAAATCATCCCCAGCAAGAGTATCACAACCAATCACCACACCCTAAACTAACTAGATTTTTCTGTTTTTTGAAACATGGCCAGGAAATGTTGTTGATGGCGGAGAAATTTTCCGCGAAGGAAGAGCAAGTACCCAACAACCACCAAACTGAGGCAGAAAATTTTCTTTATTTTGTCAAGTTTTTGTCGAAATCAGGCGCCCACCTGGAGAACAAGGGAATACAATTCAAGTTTTGGTAATCATGCACCCACCTGGAGAACAAGGGAGTATAATTCAAGTTTTACATTTCACATTCTTACTGATATTAGTGATAAGATTCATATAACACTCACAGATGCACTCAGCTATCAAACTAGGGCAGGAAATTCCTTTTGTTTTGTTTGTTTTTGAAATCAGGCGTCCACCTGAAGAACAAGGAGCAATAGTTAAAGATAGTTGAAGTCAGGCGTCCACCCGGAGAACAAGGAACAATAGTTGAAGATAGTTGAAGTCAGGCGTCCACCTGAAGAACAAGGAACAATGGTTGTATATTTTGAAGTCAGGCGTCCACCTGGAGAACAAGGAACAATAATTGTAGATTTTGAAGTCAGCATCCACCTGGAGAACAAGGAACAATAGTTGAAGATAGTTGAAGTCAGTCGTCCACCTGAAGAACAAGGAACAATGGTTGTAGATTTTGAAGTCAGGCGTCCACCTGGAGAACAAGGAACAATAATTGTAGATTTCGAAGTCAGGCGTCCACCTGGAGAACAAGGAACAATAATTCAAGTTTTGAAGTTAGGAGCCCGCTTGGAGAACAGAGGTATACAATTCAAGTTTTGAAGTCAGGAGCCCGCCTGGAGAACAGAGGCATACAATTCAAGTTTTGAAGTCATGAGCCCGCCTGGAGAACAGAGGCATACAATTCAAGTTTTGAAGTCAAGAGCTCGCCTGGAGAACAGAGGCATACAATTCAAGTTTTGAAGTCAGGAGCCCGCCTGGAGAACAGAGGCATACATTTCAAGTTTCGAGAAGTCAGGAGCCCTCCTGGAGAACAGAGGAATACATTCAAGATCAAGAAGTCAGGAGCCCGCCTGAAGAACAGAGGAACGCATTCCAGATCAAGTAATCAGGAGCCCGCCTAGAGAATAGAGGAAGATAACAATGATCAAGAGAAAGCATTTAAAGGATCAGCAGTCAGGTACCCGCCTGAAAAAAGGGAGAAAATCTCAAGAAGTCGGTGCAAGACATCAACAAAAGAATTGTTGTAGGGAAATACAAGGCGACAAAGCAACAAAGGTCGCAGAACAAGTCCAAGAATAAGTCTTTGTAATTCGTAGGCTATAATCCAGTCTAGCTTCTTTATTTTTCTATTAGCATGGTGTAATAAGGGGGTCAGCAGTAGCAGCAGCAGCAACAACAATAAACCACAGCTTCATGGTAGTCCCAGCTACCAAATTTCCGAACTATATTGACCTGATTCCTTTTTAGCCAAGGATATGTAGGAAACCTTTAAAGCAAAGGTTCGGTCAAAATCTTTCAAAAAATGCTTCACACGGAGTATTCAAACGGGCAAAAATCGCTCGTATCCGCTCACTTTGTCTTTGCGTGAAAACTCTTCGTGTTTACGAGCAAAGAGGGGCAGCTGTGAGCTACGTGATTTTTGCCTCACACGAATCACTCCCAAAAATTCAAAATAAAAATAAATTTTCCTTTTGTGTGCAATTTTGTGAATTTTCGTGATATTTTCAGCTATTGTTTGCATTTGTGTGTGCAGGTTTATTTGATAAATTAATATAAAATATGTTTACAATTTAATTGGAAATTTTGGAATTAATTAATAACTAAGTGTTTTATATAAATGGAAAAAATCACAAAAAATAATGTATTTGTGCATTTTTAGTTATTAATGACGAATTTTGTGCTTTCTTTTAATTTGGTGTTTAGTTACTTTGTGATAATTACTACTTAGAGGTAATTAATATTTTTAGGATAATTTGGTCAAGGTTAAATTTAGGTTTGTATTTTTATTTTAATTAGGAAGAAAATTGAAAAGAAAAGAGAATAAGAAGAGGAAATTGGAGTTGGGCCAATTCAAATACAATTCACCCAAGCCCAAACCAAACACCCAATACCCGGTTAAAATCAGCCCAAACTCGCCCCATACCCGGCCCAAACCCTCAGTCCCTGAGACGCTTAAAACGACGTAGTATGGTGAGAATACTATGTCGTTTCCCGTCAATCAATCTCAACCATTATTTCCTTACCCATCCAACGGTCCACGATCTTCCCAACCCATACCCGTTCCCCGACCCGATCAAATAGGGACCGACCCAGTCCCTGGAGTGTCTAAACGACACTGTTCACCATAAGTGATTGATCCAGGCCGTTGATCTCAGCTGATCTGATGGTATGCGTTCAATATTTAAACCCATATAAAAGAAAATAACTCACCCCACCCCCCCCAGAATACCCCCTACCTCATCGTCTTTAACCTTCGGAGACCAAACCCTCCGCCGCGCCCTCCGCCCGCCGGAAATCGCCCATGGCTGCGACCGACATCCAATCAGCCCAAATTTACACCTTGGATTCCTTTCCCCATCCCCATTCCGGAACCCCAAATAGCTTCCCTTGAATCCCAGCCAAGCTCTTCGAATCTTCGATCGAAAGTTAGCCCCGAACCCTAACTCACCCAATCGCCTTCAAATCAACCAAAAAACCACCAAGCCTCTGTCATCCCGAATTCCATGTCAGTTTCCTTCGAATCATCTTAGAACCTCTTGAATTTTAGATCGAAGGTTGAACCCTAAATCCCCAAAAAACGCTGATTGCTGAGGTTTCAAGATTTTTTAGGTTGAAATGGACTATAATCGTGTGATTTTAGTCAAAAATATACGATTAAGGTCTGTTTCGACCAGACAGTAGGAGATTCTTCGAAACGAAGTCAATGGTTTGATTCTGGTAAGTTTTTTTTGTGCCTTTTAAGTTTCTTTTATTCATCTTCCTCCTCATCCCCTTTCCCATAGGTTGAAATTCATGTTCATATCATTTTCCTATTCTTTTATGAATTACTACGTAAGTCTTGATTCGTTTGTGTTTTATTGCTGTAATTAACAAGTTTGAACATTTCATGTCAGTTACCTTAGGTTTATATCGTTTAAATCATTGCTTAGTTTAATTGCGATAAGTCCTTGTATTTGAGTTTCTGTTTAAATGCTGGTTTACATAATCCTGTGAATATTTGTGTGTTTGATTCATATTCAGTTTGTTTTCAATTGACAATGTTTCTGCACCTCTTCTAAGAATTTTATCTCTTAATCTATTTGAAGCCTTAGCATTTGAGTAGCCCTGTTTGTCACACTTCAGGAAACCTATAGGGGAGTCAACTGTTAGTCTAAAAACTCTAAGGGGTATTCCAAGGAACTAATTGGGAATTACAGACTTGTGAGGATTTGTATTGAGTCAAATTGGCCCAGGTTTTGGTTTGGGTTCACTGAAGTAATTCACAGGGGTTTCACGGGGTAGTTTGGGAATTGGGACCCTCAGTAATTAAAGTAAAGTCTGCTAACAGAGGGGTAATGATGCAATGCTAAACTGATAAAAGGAAAAGGTGTGAGTTAAAAATGAAAAGGGGATTACTAGTGGATTGACACCCTATTAAAAGCCTTTTAGGAGCGGGAAAGTAGATAACATGGGGGTAATAATAAAAGGTTTAGAGGTACAAGTGTAAAGGGAAAAAAATGGCTAGAAAGGTATAATGACTAAGATAAATAGAGAGGTCGGGGCTGATAGAAAAGGGGGATTTTTAGACTGTAAGACCAAAAAAAAAATACACTGATAGGCATTGAGTGAGAGAGGAATACTCTGATATACACATTGATATACGGGGGGGTTGAGGGCATTAAGAATAGAGGTTGCAGAGATTTTATTGAGAGAAAAAAAAGGTACAGACATTTTAATTGAGAGCATAGACAGACATTCAGGGTATTAGGAGAGAGCTTTGAGTGAGAAGAGAGGAAATACATTGAGGTACACACTAAGATAGATACAGAAATACAGAGAGACAGTCTACAAATTGAGAGAAACACAGACATTCAGCCCCTAAGAGATATAGAAAACATTCAGGGTATTGAGTGAAAAGTATTTGGATACATACATACACTGATATACATTGAAAAATCAGTAGCTGGTACTCAAAAATACAGCTAAAAATCCTCTAAAAATATTGTTTTATTAAAATTGCATTCTCAAAGTGTTTCTTTGAATCTTTACTGTTCCATTTGGGTTTTTGAGATAAGTTGAAGTTGGAATTTTTGACATTGGTTGGATTCTGCTGGGATTCAAGTGTTTTAGGGATTGGTTTGCTGAAGCTGTGTGTCTGGCTGTTGCTATTGCTTTCCTCACCTTCTCTTTCTTTTCTAATTTCCAGGTACACACCCCTGAAATTCAATCAAACATGTGATCTTCTAATTGGGAGTCTAAAAAATGGAATAGAATGTGTTGATATTTGAATATAGAATTGTCGGATCTTAATCAGCTGTTGCTTTACCTATTTTTCTTTCTGTTTATGCTATGCTTCAAAGTAATGCATACTTATCCTAGGATTTGGATATATTCTATTCGAACAGTAGTTGCTCATAATCTAGTTTACTGATTCACTCTATTTCATATCATTCGTGTTGTTTAGAATCTGAGTAATGTTTGTGGATATGGCTGATTCAAGGTTTTAGAGCCTTAAACATGTGCTAAGTAGGAATATCTTAGTTTGTTGTAGTGTATTTGGATCTGGTATGTATAATGGATACGTATTTGCTTGAAATGGGATTTGGTTATTGAGTTGAGGGGTGTGATGTCCATGTTGATTTATAAATTTTGTTTTAAAGGGATGTAGGTATAACTGCATGATTAAAATCAAACTCGAAGACCTGCAGGTTGTTTTTGTTGCTGTAGGGATTCGACCTTCAATCCCTGCCTGGCCATTATACAGTATTGCTGAATTGGGCTAACATTTGTAAAATGTTGCTGGGCTACCGTTGGGCCCAGGATTAAGATAGTGGATGGATTCATTAATAACAAAAAATACAGTAGGCTGTTGGGCTTAAGCTTAGGCTTAAACTGGAAAGCCTTCTTCGCTAGTTAAACTATTAGACCATTAGTTCATTAATCCAAAAAGTATAAAAAATAGACATTAGTTGGGCTGTTGGAATCGGTTTTGGACGAAATAGGAATCTAGGTAATTGGACCGTGAATGAATTGAGTTTTTTGGTCATATTATGCATATGTGAATTGGGTTCAATATTAACGTTATTTTCCTTCTTCATTTCGGTAAATCACTTGCATTTAAATATTGCATTTTTAATTAGGCAAGTTTGCTCTAGGTGGTTCAAAACTCATTTTATCTGTCAGAATCCGGGTATTGCAATGCTATAATAGATATAGTTGAGTTGCTGGAATTTTGTATTTCAGTCCCAAGGCTCAAGTATGTGAAAAGTGGTTATTCTCGCAAATGTCTCTATCTTAGTGTAAAATTGGATATTTTTGCGAATGGTCTAGTTAAAGCTGCAAATCGAAATGGATGGTGTAATTTGATGTCGCGAATTGGTAAGAGTAAATTGACTAATTAATGTAGGAAATTAATTGAGGTGAACCGTGCCAAAAGTGACAATTGCATGACCCTCGCTTAATTAATTTTTAATTGATCCTTAGAACTCGAGGCGTGCCATTTAGAAAACTTTCGTGGCCCTCGCAAAGTTGCAAATACGTAGTTGCTTTAGGCACGTCATTTTAATAATTTTACCTTCTTAAAACTGAGTGCACATTTCATGTGACCCAAATCCAAAACCCAAAACGTCGAATAAAAAGTGTTCCGGATTCTGGGTGCATTTCATGTGACGCAAGACAAAGACATGTTTTAAACGACGTTCAATATACCTTAAAAATTAATTAAAAGCGGTAAAAGGTCTAAAATTGCACATAGGTTCAAACTGTATTAAAATCAGATAATTAAGCCAGATATAACAATTGAGTGACCGTGCTAGAACCACGGAACTCGGGAATGCCTAACACCTTCTCCCGGGTTAACGAATTCCTTATCCGGATTTCTGGTTCGTGGACTGTTAAACAGAGTCAAACCTTTTCCTCGATTCGGGATTCAAACCGGTGACTTGGGACACCATAAATCTCCCAAGTAGTGACTCTAAATCTTCAAATAATGAATCCAGTTTTGATTGTCCTTTAATTGGAAAAACTCCCCTATTTATACCCTTTTAGGGGTGTAGTGAATTGGTAAGAGTAAATTGACGGATTATGCTTAATCGGAGTGCAAAAGTTTTTGGATTATGCTTTTCAAAAAATAGGAAAAGATTATGAAATACAATGTCCATGTGTCAAATGCTGTAATACAACTTTAGGAACTCGTAAGACAGTTGAGACACATTTGAAAGTATATGGAATAATTCAAAATTATATTTTCTGGTATCATCCCGGGAAAATTTTGGTGAGCCTCTGTCAGAACCTGAAGATGAAGATGGTGATGAAGGAGAAGAATGTGAGAGTGAAGATGAAGTAGAAGAACTGTTGAGAGATTTATATCCTAATCTTGATGAAAGAACTGTGCAGACTAATTGTGATGATTTACTTTAGGAGGAACCAAATGTTGAAGCAAAAAATTTTTACAGGCTATTGAAGGATTTCAAGCAGCCGTTGTACGAAAATTCAAAAGCTTCAAAGCTTTCCTCTTTGATAAAATTGCTTCACATCAAAAGTATGGGTCGTTGGAGTAATGAGTCATTTACAATGTTATTGAAAATGTTAAAAGAGGAGTTGTTACCTGATGGTGCCAACTTGCCAAAATCATATTATGAGGCAAAGAAGATAATTCAAGACCTTGGGCTTTCTTACAACAAGATTGATGCTTGTACTAATGATTGCATGTTATACTGGAAGGAGGATAGCTTACTTGATTCTTGCAAAGTTTGTGGTGTGTCAAGATGGAAAATAGATATACATAGCGGAGAAACAAAGAATAAAAAAGGTAAGAAGATAACATCAAATACTTTATGCTATTTTCCATTAAAGCCTTGGCTTTAGAGATTATTTATGTCTACAAAGACATCTAATTTGATGACATGGCATAAAGATAAAAGACTTGATGATGGAATAATGAGGCACCCAGCTGATTCAATGGCGTGGAAGTCATTTGATGAACTTCATCCTTCATTAGCGGCCGAGCCTCGTAATGTCCGACTTGGACTTGCTAGTGATGGATTTCAGCCATTTCGAAATTCAAAAACCTCATATAGAATTTGGCCCGTGGTTCTTATTCCTTATAATTTACCACATTGGTTGTGTATGAAACAAGAAAATTTTATTTTGTCAATGCTTATTCCTGGTCCAAATAGTCCAGGAGATGCAATTGATACATATCTTCAACCTTTAATAGAGGAACTGAAAGAGTTGTGGGAAGTTGGCATACCTTTGATGCATCGGCTAAACAAAATTTTAAGCTACATGCTTCTTTGTTATGGACCATCAATGACTTTCCTGCCTATGGAAATTTATATGGATGGAGTACAAAAGGAAAATTGGCATGTCCATGTTGCAATAAAGACACTTCCTTAACTCGATTGGCTAATTGTAAGAAGCAGTGCTTTATGGGTCATCGTCGCTACCTTCCTCTTAGTCACAAATGGAGGAATGACAAGGATTCATTTGATGGTACAAAAGAAAAAAGGCTCCCATCAAAAATGTGTTCTGGTATTGAGATACTTAATCAATTGCAAGATCTTGAAGGGATACAGTTAACAAAGGATCCAAACAAAAGAAAGAAGATATCACATGAAAATCGAAAGGATAATTGGAACAAGAAAAGTATCTTTTTTGAGCTTCCATACTGGAAATCTCTCTTGTTGCGACACAATTTGGATACTATGCATATTGAAAAAATATATGTGATAATATTATGGGGACAATCATGAATGTCAAAGGAAAGACTAAGGACACAAATAAAACTCGATTAGACTTGCAAGAAATGAATAATAGGCCGGAATTGCACCCCATCCAAAGAGGGGAGAAAGTTGAAGTTCCAACTGCATGCTACACATTGTCTCCTGAAAGTAAGCACAAATTATGCCATTTATTAAAGAATTTAAAGGTTCCTGATGGATTTTCATCTAATATTTCTCAATGTGTGAACCTGAAAGATCACAAAATATCTGGGTTGAAAATTCATGATTGTCATGTTCTTTTGCAACATATACTCCCTCTTGCACTTCGTGGTATGTTTTCCAAAGAAGTGTGTGAGCCGCTTATTGAGTTATCTTTATTTTTTAATATGCTTGGATCAAAGGAGTTAAGGATTGATGACTTGGAACATATTGAAGCTCACATTCCTATAACACTTTGCAAATTAGAAAAAGTCTTTCCTCCTTCATTTTTTGATGTCATGGTGCACTTGCCTATTCATTTAGCTAGTGAAGCTAAGATTGCTGGACCTATTTATTATCGCTGGATGTATCCTGTGGAACGATGGCTATACTTTTTGAAATCTCTAATTGGTAATAGGGCATGTCCAGAAGGTTCAATTGTGGAGGGTTACATTGCAAATGAATGTATGACCTTATGTTCAAAGTATCTGCATAGGATTGACACAAAATTTAATAGGCCTGAACGAAATTATGATGGGGGGTTGAAAAAATCTAATGGAGTATTATCTTTATTTTGTCAACCTGGAAGTACTCTGGGAGTTAAAGATCAGTGTGAGCTTGAAGCACATGAATTGGAACAAGCACATATATACATATTGAAAAATTGTGATGAAGTCATACCATATCTCGAGTATGGAGAGTTCATTCATATCGTCTCATTTCCTTATTTTATTTAGGGTATGTTTTTTATATGACATTTATGGTTCACTTCAACTTTGTAGAGAGTTTGCACAAACTCATGTTGATACTGCACAATACTTGTCTGATGCAGAATGGAACTGTGACGACCTGACCCGTTGTCTCATGAGTTACCGCTCCGTTTCCCCCATTTTATGCTTCTTCATGTTTCATTATCAGTAATTGGTGTGTTAGAGTTGATTTGGATTGATTTTGGTAGAAAATGAGACACTTAGTCTCTTTACGGAAGGTTTGGTTTGGAAAAGTCAACCGGATATTGACTTATGAATTAGAAGGCTCGGATTTGGTTTCCGGTGATTCGGTTAGCTTCGAGAGATGATTTGTGACTTAGGAGCGTGATCGGAATTGATTTTGGAGGTCCGGTATAGAATTAGGCTTGAATTGGCGAAGTTCGTATTTTGGCGAATTCCGATTGATAGGTGAGAATTTGAATCGAGGGTCGGAATGGAATTTCGAGAGTTGTAGTAGCTTCGTTAGGTGATTTGGGATGTGTGTGCAAAATTTCAGTTGATTCAGAGGTGTTTTGGTTGGGTTTTTGATCGAGTGCGAGTTTCGGAAGATTTGGATGAACCTGGACTTGAATTTGATGTAACTTGATGATTTTTGTGTTAACTGTGGTGTTTTGATGGTTAGAGAAATTTTGAATAAGGTATTGGATCATATCGGTGTTTTTGGTTGAGGTCCCGGGGGCCTCGGGGTGATTTTGGATGGCCATCGGGATGAATTTCAGAGTTATGGAATTTCTGGTTTGCTGGTATCTGGTATTTCCGCATCTGCGGAAAAGGAGCTGCAGATGCGGTTCCGCAGAAGTGAAGAAGGGGTCGCAGGTATGGCTCTTAACCGTATGGAGGAGTTTCGCAGATGCAGATAAATTTCGCAGATGCGGTGTCCGCAGAAGCAGAACTTGACCGCAGAAGCGGTCCAGATAAGTTTTGAAGAATCTGCAAAAGCGGAGGAGATTCCGCATAAGCGGTTACCGCAAATGCGGTATTTGAGTCGCAAAAGCGAAAATAGGCCTAGCCAGAAGGGTTTTAAAATAACATTTCATCCGCGAGCTAAGGGTATTTTCCTCCATTGATGAACATCTTGAGAGCTTTTTTGGGAGCAATTGAAGAGGGTTTCGACTGGGATTGACTGGAGGTAAGTTTTATGAGTTAAAAACATAATTATTATGTGAAATTATCCTAAAAATTCATGGAAATTAAGCCTAAAATTGATGAACTAGGGCTTGAGTTTTTTATATTTCAAATTGGGATTTGATGGGTCATTTGAGCTCGGATTTGAGAGTTATTAGTATGTATGAACTCGTGAGAAGATGAGGAATCCATTGATGTTAAATTTTCTAATTTCTGAGAAGTGGGCCTGGGGCTGGGGTTTTGCTAATTTCGAGATTTTTGCTATTTTTCGATTGTTTTCGATTGGGTATTGTCCCATTGGCATATTGTGATGTATTCGCTCTGATGTTTGATAGATTCGACGCGCGCGGAGGCCGGATTGAGGGGAAAAGGCATCGCGAGCTAGATATTTCACCAGTTCGAGGTAAGTAATGATTGTAAATGATATCCTGAGGGTTTGAAATCCCGGATTTGCACACCATAGTGCTATATTGAGGTGACTTACACGCCGGATAGCGAGCGTGGGGTAGAGCACCGCTGGGGATTGTGACTTGGTCCGTCCCGATTGATGATTTTTATCGCATATTTGATTGGAACATATTTGTTATCATCATGATTTGGGCTGATTGCCATATTTGGGCTTTGTGCCAACAATTTGAACCCTTCGGGGATTTATATCACTCTTTCCTCACTATTTGATATACTACTTGAAGTCAGTCCTGTTAATTATACTGTTTTTCAAACTCAGCTATTTTAATTGATTTTTGAGACTTTAATGATATTTCACTATTGTCTGGGCTGAGAACTATTATTTTATTGATGCCCGAGGGGCTTATGATATTTTTGGGACGGAGTGAGGTTTTCAGGCCTCGAGTGATATGTGAGGAGGCTTTCAGGCCTCGAGTGATATGTGAGAAGGCTTTTAGGCCTCGAGTGATATATGAGGAGGCTTTCAGGCCTCGAGTGTATTGTGAGGAGGCTTTCAGGCCTCGAGTGATAGGTGAGGTGGCTTTCAGGCTTCGAGTGTGATGTGAGAAGGCTTTCAGGCCTTGTTTTATATGCTACGAGGTGGCTTGATATTGCGCTTGGGCCGTAAGGGGCCCCTCCCGGAGTCCGTACACCCCCAGTGAGTGCGGGTACCCATCTAGAGCGGATAAATTTTGGATAGTGGTAACAATGGCACTATTATACGCGTTTTGGTCAAGTGACAATGGCTGATCGGTCAGTAACAATGGCTGACCAAGAACATAAATCATGACCGAGGGGCCGGTACTGTTTTGAGATGTGCCCTAGGGGAGAACTTTTATGTGCTCATCTTGCATATTTATTTGCCTTTTTACCTATTAGACTGTGGTATTTGTGCCCGAGGGGCGGATTTTTTTATGTGCTTATCAGCACTAACTGTTTTGAAATCGTTTCTGTAATTATTGAAAAGATTATTTTCAAAAGAGTTTTGAATTGACCCAAGATGTTTCTAAAGATTTCACAGACTTCACTGTTTTTCTCAGAAAAATTGTACCCGGCTTCTATACAACATGTTGGTTGCTTTACGTGATTTCTTGCTACTAAGTTATTATTTACTTTTATTACACACTGAGTTGGAGTACTCACTTTACTCCCTGCACCTCGCGTGCAGATGCAGGTATTTGTTCACCCGGTAGCGGGTTTTGAGCTAGTTTAAGATTTTGCTATCGCAGCTGAGCAAGGTGACCGCCAGCGTTCACGGCACTGGATTTCTTCCTTTGATTCTAAATTCTATTCTGTATATTACTAGCCTTGTAGTTGTATTTAAACTTCTCTAGATGCTCGTGACTTGTGACACCCCGGTTTGGGCTATGTTTGGTTGTATTTCTGCTAAGTAAAATTATTGAATCATCTTTAAAATTGTTTATTCATGCTTATCTAATTGTTTTTTGAAAAAGGCAAATAGGATTGGTTGGCTGGCCTTGTCTTCACGAGAGGCGCCATCACGACTAGAGCGGGGTTTGGCTCGTGACAAGTTGGTATCAGAACCTAGGTTACTAGGTCTCGCGAGTCATGAGTAGGTTTAGTAGAGTCTCGTGGATCGGTACGGAGACGTATGTATTTATCCTCGAGAGGCTGCAGAACCTTTAGGAAAAATTCACATTCTTGAATTCTTATCGTGTGTCCGTGATTTAGCTTGAAAAGAAACTCTTGAAATTCCTTCCACGTGTTTGTATGCGCATATTAGTGCTCTGTATCAGATGTGCCTCGATGGCTTGTGTTTCCCCGATCGAGGGGCGAGATGTAATCCTTGTGAGTATGTATTGGGCCAGTCTGGAGGACTTGAAGCCGGATCTTTGCCTATGGCTTGAGCACCGAGGTGCTGATTGTGTAAGCAAGTGTTTTGAACTTATATGTTCAGTATTGTCCCTATTAGCCGAAATGGCGGTTGGATGTCCATGTGATGATTATGTTAGTACTGTGATATGTATCTATATGACTTGGTAGCGACGAAGAAGTCTGCTGGATAATAGATGGACTGTTAAGTGTTCGATTCCTATGGTGATTTGATGTGTAACCCGAGTTATGTGTGCGTGAAGAATATTTTCTTGTCTCCTAGTTGGGGAGTGTAGTGCATTTCATGTGGCAGTATGAGTTCAGGCCCAGGAAGACTAAATGACTGTGTAATGTGTATGACGGTGGAAGGTACGCAGAAATACTAAATTGAGGCGAAACAGGTGGGTTATCTCCTACGGAGTGTTCTTAAGTGGTATGATCCAGGGTGTATGTTAGGAGATATCATGTGTAATTGAAAAGTACATATTAAAATTTGAAAAATTCGGGTCGCTTAAGAGAATGGGCTCAACTGATGTGGGGATGAATGCGAGTTTTGCAGAGGATTACAGTACTAAATGATCGGTGTATTCACAAACTTGTAAATGACTTGAGTTTAATCTCAATATGGTATTGTGGCATCATTAGAGTAAAAGTGTTAGGGGTTATGGAGTGTGTCCTGATATATGGCTTCGAGCCAAGTTGGGGAGGTTGCTGTTGATTAGCTGATTGCACGGTTAGGTGCTATGTTGGTTCCAGTTTGGGGCGTGCGAGTGAGTTAGCTGTGGCTAGAGTAAAGGAAAATTGTGACAAAGGTTACATTATGCCTCATAGAGTATGAGAATCATGGAATGTCTAGAGTGTTATTGGCAAAGGATGCTCGACGTATAGAGCAGGAAGTTGCTTGGTTGTATTAGGATGAAGACATCATCTTGCGGTATCGGAGTGCCAATGAGGCACGGGTGGTTCTGTCCGTCCGGTTAGGTGATTTGCAGTTTGAATAAGAGAGAATGACTTTCGGAAATGGTTCTAATGTGTTCAAGAGTCTACAAGGAACAATCGGGTATCTTAAAGTTGCATGTTTGGTTAGAAACTGTGTTTTCATTGGAAGAGGTTCAGATTTGTGGTATTTCTATATTAATTATGGGCTTCTATGCATCAATACCAGGAAAGCAAAGGTAACGGATTTAGATTCATAAGAAGTTCTTCAGAATTAAGTGCTGTGGAATGTGGTGCTTTTGGGAATATTCGAGAGAGAGTATTCAGCAGCTTATAGGTTTCAGATAGTGTGGTTCATGCTTGGTTCTCGCGTGGTAAGCCTGGGTTGAGGAATTGTGGTACTACAGTAAGGGAGAAATATCAAGTTGATGATGAATCAGAAGGGAAATTAGAGAGATGGAATAATTTGATAGTGGACCGAATCGGTATGGTAAGTATGTGATTGATTCTTTGTGTGTGTTCGAGGAAATAAGTCCGTACAGGTATTGTGCAGCAAAGCTCTTGAGTTCTGACAGCTTGCTTAGCTCGGTTTGGATAGAAGGATTCAGTCCTGGCAGTTTAGCTTGTGCAAATGGAACTGGGAGAGAATTCTTGTTGGGTTTCAGCGTGGTTTGGAGATGTATATTTTCTATGGACATGCGGAGCATGGGGTGCGTAATGATTTTCTTCTAGGTGGGACCAATGGAGAGTTCTTGACTAGTTGAGTACGTAGATGTTTATGGTTAGGAAGGGAGATGAAGTTCTCATGTTATCCTAGGGTGGTATGGTATATGCGGTATGTTATGGAGGATTGAGATTCGTGTGTGTGAGGTTACGGTTCAGTTATGAATGGAGAGTCATTAAATTCTTAAGCAGCACAGGCAGTTTTAGGTGATTAGAGAATCGAGCTTCAGATGATTAGTGTGAATGATCTTCAGATGACCAAGGAAATGGTATTGCTAATCATAGTGATTTGACGAGGGTATATGTTTCAGAAAAAGGGCAATGTGATTAAGTTGATGGCACTTTGGTAGTATTGCGGCACTTTTTTGTTAGGTCAATTGCCGATATCTGATTTTGGTTTAATGGCACAGGGGAAATTTTAGAATATCTTTCATGGAATGATTGGGCACTTGAGGTGTGATATGTATTCATACGGCGGAATTCAGGAACAGGTATGGTGGTTCGTGTGCTATATAGAGTTGGAGATTAGGAGTTCGCAGGTACAGACTATATAGTGGTTGTGGATCGTGTGTATTGGTACCGTTTAGCGGCTATTGGGATTTGGAGGCCCAAGTAGATCTTTCTTTGCTTGGTATGTTAGGTTTTGGATATGATGTTGGGGTGTAGACTGGATGTCTCAGTGTTGGGTTATTCTAGACTATTGCGCTATGGGCTATGCCGAAAAATGCCGTGGGTTGAGTGGCGAGATGCATCGGATTATGTTCTAGCAGAGTGGTTTGTATTCCAAAGACCAGCGGATGGCTGGGGAGGACTGCTTTTCTTAATTGGGCCTTCGTGATGGATGTCAGTGCAGAGGTTTCTACCATTGGTTCAGTTCTGGTGTTGAGGGACTTTTTCGGACGCATTTTTTGTGGCCGGACATGTCACCGGGCGAGGTTTTGGATTTCGATATTGGTTTGGTGCCGGGCATCGTATCGTACGGCTCCGGAAGGAGTTGTAGTAGTGGAAGGAGCAGCTTCAAGCTCCTTGGTAATGAGTTCGTTGGCAGGCTGATATGGCTACGTATTCAGCTTGAGTTTCTTTTCGGTGTTGTAAGACGTTATGATTTATTGGTTATGGGAACATGTGGTGCGGTTCTATTGGGGATTCATAGTGAGAGTCGAGGGGGAAGAGTAATTGGGTGTTGCTCGGTAAATGGAGTGTTGGTGATGAATTATCGGGTTGCATGTCGTATGTTATTTGTTTCACAGTGGGTGTTATGAATTGCTTTGGTTTCAGACATCAAATTGTGTGTGGCTGTCGATTTTGAGTATAGTGACTTGAGGTGTTTCATGTGTAATAGTGTTTGGATAGGATCACGCATTGTGGCGAGGCCACCGGGAGATATGGACTTTCGGGGTAGATTCAGGTATTCTATTTCTATGATGTGAGACAGGGTCTCAGCCTTGTGTGGTGATGGTATTGACGAGCTTGAGGTACAACTCTTTCGTTTGAGTCATTTTTTTCATGATTTGAGTATATTCAGATCGTTTCTTATTGGAGCGTGTATTATGCAAGTTGTGGCTTAGGCCTGTATTGAGGTGTCATATCACCAGAGTGATGTGCTGGATTCGAGGTGATCGTTGGGGTCATTAATGAATACGAACATATTTCATTTCAGCTTGTTGGAAGGATAATATCGAGGTTTGGCTCGAAAATCTCTTGTGGTATTAGTCAAAAGGGAAGTGGATTCATGAGTGGTTGATCTGAGAAATGGTTATGGTTTGCTGTGTGTCTCATTTATCGTTGGCAGTATATGAAAGTGTTGGAATAAGACTTTAGCTAATAAGGGATTTTCTACCGGTATTTGGTTGTTGTGGGCAACTGCTGTGAATAGAAGTTATCGTTTCGAGTGCTTGGATGATGTAGTATATCATATGGTTTCACCTGAGGTTGCAGGTATGGGTTATTACAGCTGGTTCGGGACTATTCAAAGTAGAGGTGTAAGGTTTTGATTGTATTGATGGTTTCAGAAGTGAAAAGGTAGTTCTATGATTTATGGGCTAGACTAGATTGTGTAATTTCGATTAAAATATGTTATCGAACCTATATGAGATAGGGTGACGTGGGATCACCCCCGGATATATGCATGGTAAAGTTATTCAGCTATTGGTTGGCTTCTAGAGCAACTCTGGGTACGCTCGAGGACGAGCGTTTGTTTAAGTTGGGGAGGATGTGACGACCCGACCCGTTGTCTCATTAGTTACCGCTCTGTTTCCCCCATTTTATGCTTCTTCATGTTTCATTATCAGTAATTGGTTTGTTAGAGTTGATTTGGATTGGTTTTGGTAGAAAATGAGACACTTAGTCTCTTTACGAAAGGTTTGGTTTGGAAAAGTCAACCGGATGTTGACTTATGAGTTAAAAGGCTCGGATTTGGATTTCGGTAATTCAGTTAGCTTCGGGGGATGATTTGAGACTTATGAGCGTGATCAGAATTGATTTTGGAGGTCAGGTGTAGAATTAGGCTTGAATTGGCGAAGTTAGTATTTTGGCGAATTCCGGTTGATAGGTGAAAATTTGATCCGAGGATCAGAATGGAATTCCGAGAGTTGCAGTAGCTTCGTTAGGTGATTTGGGATGTTTGTGCAAAATTTCAGTTGATTCGGAGGTGTTTTGGTTGGGTTTTTGATCGAGTGCGAGTTTCAGAAGATTTGGATGAACCTAGGCTTGAATTTGATGTAACTTGATGATTTTTGTGTTAACTGTGGTGTTTTGATGGTTCAAGCAAGTTTGAGTAAGGTATTGGATCATATCGGTATTTTTGGTTGAGGTCCCGGGGGCCTCGGGGTGATTTTGGATGGCCACCAGGATGAATTTCGGAGTTGTGGAATTTCTGGTTTGCTAGTATCTGGTATTTCTGCATCTGCAGAAAAGGAGCCGCAGATGCGGTTCCGCAGAAGCGAAGAAGGGGTCGCAGGTGCGGCTCTTAGCCATATGGAGGAGTTTCACAGATGCGGATAAATTCCGCAGATGCGGTGTCCGCAGAAGCGGAATTTGACTGCAGAAGCGGTCCGGAGTAGCTTTGAAGAATCCGCAGAAGCGGAGGAGATTCCGCATAAGCGGTTACCGCAAATGCGGTATCTGAGTCGCATAAGCGAAAATAGGCCTGGGCAGAAGGGTTTTAAAATAACATTTCATCCGCGAGCTAAGGGTATTTTCCTCCATTGTTGAACATCTTGAGAGCTTTTTTGGGAGCAATTGAAGAGGGTTTCGACTGGGATTGACTGGAGGTAAGTTTTATGAGTTAAAAACATGATTATTATGTGAAATTAACCTAGAAATTCATGGAAATTAAGCCTAAAATTGATGAAATAGGGCTTGAGTTTTGGATATTTCAAATTGGAATTTGATGGGACATTTGAGCTCGGATTTGAGAGTTCTTAGTATGTATGAACTCGTGAGAAGATGAGGAATCCATTGATGTTAAATTTTCTGATTTCCGAGAAGTGGGCCCGGGGCTCGGGTTTTGCTAATTTCGAGATTTTTATTATTTTTCGATTGTTTTCAATTGGGTATTGTCCCATTGGCATATTGTGATGTATTCGTTCTGATGTTGGATAGATTTGACGCGCGTGGAGGCCGGATTGAGGGGCAAAGGCGACACGAGCTAGAGATTTCACCGGTTCGAGGTGAGTAATGATTGTAAATGATATCCTGAGGGTTGAAACCCCGGATTTGCACACCATAGTGCTATATTGAGGTGACTTACACGTCGGATAGCGAGTGTGGGTAGAGCACCATTGGGGATTGTGACTTAGTCCATCCCGATTGATGATTTTTACCGCATATTTGACTGGAACATATTTGTTATCATCATGATTTGGGCTGATTGCCATATTTGGGCTTCGTGCCAACTATTTGAACCCTTCGGGGATTTATATCACTCTTTCCTCACTATTTGATATACTACTTGAAGTCAGTCCTGTTAATTATACTGTTTTTGCAAACTCAGCTGTTTTCATTGATTTTTGAGACTTTACTGATATTTTAGTGTTTTCTGGGCTGAGAACTATTATTTTATTGATGCCCGAGGGGCTTATGATATTTTCTGGATGGAGTGAGGCTTTCAGGCCTCGAGTGATATGTGAGGAGGCTTTCAGGCCTCGAGAGATATGTGAGGAGGCTTTCAGGCCTCGAGTGTATTGTGAGGAGGCTTTCAGGCCTCGAGTGATAGGTGAGGAGGCTTTCAGGCCTCGAGTGTGATGTGAGAAGGCTTTCAGGCCTTGTTTTATATGCCACGAGGTGGCTTGATATTGCCCTTATGCCGTAAGGGGCCCCTCCCGGAGTCTGTACACCCCCAGTGAGCGCGGGTACCCATCTAGAGCGGATAAATTTTGGACAGTGGTAATAATGGCACTGTTATACGCGTTTTGTTCAGGCAACAATGGCTGACCGGTCAGGTAACAATGGCTGATCAAGAACATAAATCATGCCCGAGGGGCTGGTACTGTTTTGAGATGTGCCCGAGGGGCAAACTTTTATGTGCTCATCTTGCATATTTATTTGCCTTTTTACCTGTTAGACTGTGGTATTTGTGCCCGAGGGGAGGATTTTTTTCTATGCTTATCAGCACTAATTGTTTTGAAATCGTTTCCGTAATTATTGAAAAGATCATTTTCAAAAGAGATTTGAACTGAGCCAAGATGTTTCTAATGATTTCACAGACTTCACTATTTTTCTCAGAAAAATTGTACCCGGCTTCTATACAGCATGTTGGTTGCTTTACGTGATTTCTTTCTGCTCAGTTATTATTTACTTTTATTAGTCACTGAGTTGGAGTACTCACTTTACTCCCTGCACCTCGCGTGCAGATGCAGGTATTTGTTCACCCGGTAGTGGGTTTTGAGCTGGTTGAAGATTTTGCTATCACAGCTGAGCAAGGTGACCGCCAGCATTCGCGGCACCGGATTTCTTCCTTTGATTCTAAATTCTATTATGTATATTATTGGCCTTGTAGTTGTATTTAGACTTCTCTAGATGCTCGTGACTTGTGACACCCCGGTTTGGGCTGTGTTTGGTTGTATTTCCGCTAAGTAATATTATTGAATCATCTTTAAAATTGTTTATTCATGCTTATCTAATTTTTTTTTGAAATAGGCAAATAAGGTTGGTTGGCTGGCCTTCTCTTCACGAGAGGCGCCATCACGATCGGAGCGGGGTTTGGGTTGTGACAGGAACCGACAATTTATTGAATGGTTTAAAGTAAGGGTGAGTTATACATAAACATCAAATTTGACATTTTAATGTTGTATTACTAATTCTAAAGCATCCAACTTAATCTTGTTGATAGGTTGCACAATTGCATAAAAGAGATGATAGTCGGATCATGGAAGATCTTCTCTCACTTTCACGTGGTCCTACCCAATATGTGACACATTTTAATGGTTACATTGTTAATGGATATAGATTTCATGTAGAAGATTATGATAAAAAGTTAAGGACTCAAAATTGTGGTGTTGTTGTAGTTGGTGAGAATGATAAAGATAGCGAGAACATTGATTACTATGGAGTTTTAACAGATGTGATTGAATTACAATTTCTCATGGGTAGAAGGGTGATTTTATTTCAATGTGATTGGTTTGATGTGTATGATAAAATAAAAGGAGTTAAAAAGGATGAATATGATTTCGTGAGTGTTAATCCAGGGAGATTTTTGAAAACAAATGAGCCTTTTGTTTTAGCAGAGCAAGCATCTCAAGTGTTTTATGCTAATGATAATTCCAACAAAGGTTGGCATCTAGTGAGGAAGACTCAACCTCGTGATTCATATGAGATTGTGAAACAAATGGATGATGATATTGTAGACTTAGAAAATCCTTCATTAAAGAAAAGAAAAAGAAATGATGAGGTGAAGTATCTCTTTGTGAATTAGTATATTCATTGTACATATTCTTATGTCATGATTCTTTTAATATTACAATTGTCACACATTTTTTCTCCATCTATTTTTACTTTTGGCTCTTTTCAGGTTAAATATGAAGCCATTAAAGATTGAAAATGAGGTGGGATCAACTATGAAGACTACTGCCAAATATGCATTCGTTCCCCCAGGTGCTATAAGAAAGGTACAAGGACGAGGACTTAGATCTTTGGTTGAGAAAGAGAATATGCTAACTAAGAGTTTTTTCCCTCAATCTAGTGACCTTGTTAAGCAATACATCCAAACAATTGAAACAAGTAAGATTTTTTAAAATCTAATGTTTTTAATTTGCATAACTGAATTGGAGTATTCTATTTAGTTGGAGTATTCTGTTTAATTTGCATAACTGAATTGCATAACTGTTTTGATGGCATTTCAACTCCACTACATGCTCTTAAAGCTAAATGTCTTGTGTATCTGCTTAGTTGGAGTATTCTAGGCCCTGTAAATAATGTTATTCCCCTTCTAGACTTCATTGGCTCACTTACTCTAAGTTAGGCCCCTTCTACTTTTGATTCTTTTGGTTAGCTCCTAGGCAAGTTTTTGTTATATTGTAATAGAGCTAACATTGATCCTTCTTGTAACTATTGGAGAGGAAAACTGCTTCTTTTATAAAACAGACTTACTTAGTTCAACAAAAGGTCTTGACCAACAAAAAGAGCTTTTTCCACTAGTCTTTTAGGCCGGGCACCTACTTTCTCTTCATTTCATTTCAGGAAGAAGAAGAAAGGCGAAGTTCTTCTATCCAGTTGAGGATGAATTATCTTCTTGATGCTTGCAATAAAGCAACTTATCTCATCAAAAATTTGCATAACTGAATTTTAATGCTTAGGCGTAGGCATTCTCTAATTTTGTGTACACAATGTAATTTGAGCCTTTCCACAATATAAGTATTGAAACTACTGAGAGCTTTGTGTTACCGACAATTGTTATAAGCCGCTGTTGAACAGACTTCCTGAGGTTTAATGTGTCCTTTGTTTCGTGTATTCGTATTATGTTTGAATAGCATGGTACAGTACCAATGTGTTCTTCAATAGTTCAAATGGTAATATGATTTTGTCGTCAGCTGCTATAGGGAAGGGACGAGAACAAGGGATTAAAAACTCTACCATGTCTGCCAGTCAAGGAATAATACATAAAAAACCCATCGTTCTTGAGAAAGAATATATGCACATTGATATTCCATTGCCTTCAACTACTGATCAAGTTAAGCAATACACCCAAAAAGTTGAAACAAGTACGTTTCTCCAAATCTGTTGTAATTTTAATTGCATATATATACCTGAAACTAAATGCCAAATCATTTACTAATATGATTTTTTGGGTCCAGGTGCTATAGGGAAGGTATGTTTCCATAAGAGTGTCGTTTCTGGTAATCAATGTATTCAAACTCCTTCTAAAAGCACAAGATCAAATTTTACCATGTCTTCTAATCAAGAAATGCGAACTGAAGTAGGTATGATATTTTGAAGAGTGCTATTATTAATTTGTAGAACTGAATTTAATTTCTATAGTTTTTACTAAATTATGCAGCCGTAGGTTCTTCATCTAATCATGGAAAGGTAAAAAAAGTTCGAGGGAGGAACAAGTGCCAAGAAGTTGCATCACTTGAAGTCGGACAAAAGCTGAAAGTAACTTTTTACAATAATCGAATGGTTGGAACAAATGGCAAACTATTTTCGAGGCACTTGGGAAGAATCGTTCGTGACCGTAATATGTGTCCGTTGGGCGTATCATAGTGGAATGATATTAAGGAAGAAAAGTTGAATCACATGTGGGAAGCTATTGAGGTAACAACTGTAGCCAAGAGTATAACTGTGCATTTTGAGTCATTTAGCTCGACTGCCTTTGTATAATGTAACTTGTCCTCCACGACCAAGTATGCTATTTTCATTGAAGTCGTCTGTTGCCTTCTCCAACTCTTTAGTTGTGAAAAGTTTTGGTTTGCCAATGATCCCTGCATTGATGATAGTTGCTGTTGTAGTAAGAGTCCACCATTTCGGTTAAAAAATATTTGTTTCTATTGTTTGTTCCATCTCTTCTTGAATGTTTTGTACAATAAATAGCTCCTAAACAGTATAAGTAGCACTCCAATACTTAAGAACACACCTGTGGATATAGGAGTGAGGAGAATTATGCATTTTAGAACAGCATAGATGGATAGCTTTTAGAACTGGCCTCATTTCTTCTTGATTTGCAGCCTCTATATTATTAAAATTTAGGATGTCTACTGTTTTCTAGATGTAGTTCGGACAGTGTTGAGTTTTCAAATGGCTAGGAAGTACAACAGGAAGGGACTTAATGAGGAGAATGATAGTGAAAGCTGGCTTCTTTGAGTAGTATACCAGCTCAAAGAGTGCTATGTTTTCTGCTCAGTACAACCGAAGGGACGTTTCCATAAGAGTGCTCTATTTTCTGATGATTTTCACTGTTCAGTGCTATGTTTTTTGCTGAATTTAACTTTTTCAGTTGTGTCGTCAAACGCGCGCTTAAGCCCTGAAGCGAGGCTCAAAAAATATTGAGTGCTTCGCCTCGCTTTATGGGCGCTTTAGTATCCTTTTAAGCGCTCTGTTTTCTTTAAGTAATTATCGATAGTAGAAGGATACTTTTGACTATTTTTCGTAGCCACAATTAAAGCCTAATAGTATCTTGCAATTCATTAACTCAACTCGTATTTTGATTATTGTAGGATAAATTTGAGAGTGTTGACATAAATGATCATCGTGATCATATCT
This sequence comes from Nicotiana glauca, assembly GCA_026770625.1. Taxonomy (NCBI): domain Eukaryota; kingdom Viridiplantae; phylum Streptophyta; class Magnoliopsida; order Solanales; family Solanaceae; genus Nicotiana; species Nicotiana glauca. Next base: position 65,214 of record MU781664.1, read on the forward strand.
TCGTATGGATGAAAGAGTTATGGAACAAATGGAGAGGACACTTGCATGCAAAATATGTAAAGGATAAGCCAATCCAATAGGCTCTTAAGAATATTCCAAATGGAGTAGACAAGAAAGAATGGGAGTGGTTAGTAAAGGAATATTTTTCTTCAAAAAGTTTTTAGGTATGCCTAGTGTTATGTATAACCTGGTCCAGTAATCCATTTCATCATCTTTACAAAATCTTCCTTCAGAAAATAGAGATCAATAGGAAATTATTTCTACTATATCTGGAAGCTGAGTTATTGTTTAGGTTTATTAAATTTACTAGCATCTGAACACCTACATTAAGTTCACTGAAAAGCTCAATGATACCATCAATCTAGATGCTGTAGGATGCATCAGGTCTAAGGATGAACGTGTAGAAATGTGTTAATTTGTCTGTTTCACATTCTAATTCCTTCTTGATGGGGTAATTCTGGCCTTGGTAGGAAAATATAACATGAAGTTTCTTCGTCTGTGTACCACAAATATCTGGCCCAAACATAAAACTACAGCAACAAGCAAAATAAGAAACATATATCAGAAAGTAGGCTTCCAGATCATATAGTACGATGACACAAAATAAAGGAGCAACTCTTCCCTTCGACATATAAGGAATTACATTCTTTACTTCCCACTTTTAGTATAGTTTAATATGACAATTATATTTAAGCTTAATGTTTTACAAATATAGGCGAAAGGCAACAGGAATGCAGCAAATCGAGCTAAGTTGAAGATGCTTCATCATATTGGTAGCAAGCCTATTCGAGAGATTATTTATCAAAAGGTATTATCATAAAATTTCTACTTTTCTAGAAAAATAGTTACGAGTTGTTATTTGACATGTTGGCCTTTGATGTAAAGGGCGGAAAAGATGGCAATCCACCAGATTTGGCAATAATTTTCTTTGAGACCAGTAAGAAAGATAACAAGCTTGTTGAACCTGAAGCAATTGAAAAACATGTATATTTGGTAAATTGAATATGTAAATTACTTGAAATTATTATGGATTCTGATGTTAAATGTTTTTATATATATTTTTGTAGGCTCAAATCGAAGAAATAGTTCAAGCAGATCCAACTTTACCTAGCATATAAATTGTAGAAAAATATTGTGGACCTCAAACTCGTAGCCATGTGTTTGGCTTTGGGGGTGGAGTAAAGACGAAAGACTTGAAAGGTAGAACTTCTTCAAAGGCTGAATTACTCTCTGCGCTACATTCAACTCGAGAAGAAAACAAATCTTTGAATGAGGAAAACAAATCCTTGAATGAGAGCTTGTCTACCTTAGAAGATGAGATGAAAGAAATGAGGAAAATAAGAAAGTACTTTACTTCTCAACAATCACATGTCCCGCTTACGACGACATCGCCCATTTCAACTGAATGACCATTGTTTTTGGCTGCCGACCAAGTTAGTAACAATATACCCAATTTTTAATTTTTATAGTTGATTTAGAATGAATGTACAATGGTGCAGTAAGTAATCATAGCTTCCTATGGAATTTCGATCTTCAAGTAAATCAAGAATGTGTGGTAGGAATTTGATGATCTAAAGCAAATCAGGAATGTGTGATAGGAATTTTTTTTCTTTTTCTGGAAGCTATGAAGATCTAAAGGTGCTAGGTTCTGTTGCCAAAGGTGTTAGGTTCATCAAGTCTGAAACATTCCTGGTCTTCTTGCTACACATGAATCCAGCCATGCTAGAGTCCCATGGTCTAGGTTCTGTTGCAAAAAGGTGTTAGATCTCCATGGTCTTCTTGCTAGACATGTATCCAGCCATGCTAGAGTCCCTTCGTGCTTGTGCCTTCATGATTCTCTCCATATTTGCAGTCCAGCCATACTCCCCAGTGACTAAGCAGCAGGGAGAGTCCACAACACGATCAGAGACAACAACCTTCTCTACATTGTCTCCTAGCACATCCTTGATGACCTTGCACAGTCCCTCGAACTTCTCCTTCAATTCTTCCTGATTTTTCTTCTCATCTTAAATCTCATCAAGCTTGAGAGCTTCCTTGGTATCAGAAACAAGCTTTTTGCCTTCAAATTCCTTTAGCTGACCAATTGAATACTCATCAATGGCATCAACCATGTAAAGAACCTCATAGCCTTTATTCTTCAGTTTCTCAAGGAAGGGTGAGTTCTCAACAACCTTCTTGCTCTCACTAGTAATGTAGTAAATATCATTCTAGCCTTCCTTCATTCTGGTCACATAGTCCTTCAAACCGGTCATCTCATCACCGCTCTTGGTGGAACGGTACCGCAGCAGTTCAGCAAACTTAGACCTATTTTGGGAATCTTCATGGATGCCAAGCTTGAGGTTCTTTGAGAAGTCCTCATAAAACTTGTTATATCTTCCTTGTTCTCAGCAATTTCGAAGAAAAGCTCAACACACTTCTTCACCAAATTCTTGCGAAAAACCTTCAGGATCTTGTTCTGCTGCAACATCTCTCTGGAGATGTTAAGAGGAAGGTCCTCGGAATCCACAATACCCTTCACAAAGCTCAAATATTCAGGAATCAACATCTCACAGTTGTCCATAATGAACACACGACGCACATACAACTTGATATTATTGGGCTTCTTCCTTGTGTCGAAGAGATCAAAAGGAGCCCTCAACAGATATTATTGGGCTTCTTCCTTGAGGTTTCAGTATGTTTGTCTTCAGGTTATTGTGTGGACTTAGACAATTCATTACATTGCTTCAGTATTCTTTTCTAATTAGTATGTTTGGTTATGGGGTTTCAGTGTGTTGTGTGGACTTAAACAATTCATTCATCACTTTTTTTATTGTATGGACTTAAACAATTCATTCATTACTTTTTTTTATTGTATGTTTGGTTATGGGGTTTCAGTATGTAGTTCTAGTATGATTTTCTAATTAGTTTTTCTTATATTTCCCTATAGCCTTGTTGATGTTGCTGGACATGGTGAATTTAGATTGCTTTTTGGGTAAGCGATTTAACTATTGCTAGTTTAAAATTTATATATGTTTTTTTACCATTAGTATTTATCATCTTTTCAAACTTTTGTGCTTACAGGTTATGAATATTGAAGCTACAAGTAAAGATGCAAGTTTAGAAGATGCACAAGCTCATTATGTCACGACCCAAACCCCGGTCGTGATGGCGCCCAACACCTTGTTAGGCAAGCCCGACCATTTAACATTTCCATCCCAATTATTAAACTTAAAAATACCAATTAAGCATAAACTCTCGATTTCTTAACAACAAAAAAAATAGTGCGGAAACCAAAATGTTACAACCCATATCCACACGCGTTAGTTCATGCCATATGTTAGTTAACACAAATCCAATAAGGAATTATCCTTGAGATGATAAGAAGTTAATCCTATTGATCTTAAGTGATACAAGGGTGCATAAGGGTGATTAACAAGTATTAGAAGTTAAACGAATCAAAGATGTTGTAACTCGTATTTTTGGGTAAATCTATAGGTTCTTAATATACACAAGAGGTCATGTTTTAAGGTATTTGAATCATATAATATCCGTATCATAAGTCTTGAAGTCAAACGAGTTATAAAATAAAAGTCGACAAAAGTTGTCACAACTTAGGTTCATAGTTTTACTTAAACTTTAGGTAAAATGTTATTAAGATTTTCTCCCAATATACTTGGAATTACGGGGTGATATACCCACAAAATTGAAGATCTATGAGTCTAGTTTCTAACTCATTAAACCGTTCGTCGATATGATCTCGGAGTAGAGAGATATTTGTGTTTTTGCGAGACTGCGCCAATCACCTCTCTATGGGGCCCACTAAGGCGGTTTAAGACATTTGGATATATATAGGACACCTACAACCCGTTTTAAGTCATTTATTTTCACTATTTTCAGACCTTAGAACCCTAGTAACACCCTCTCAAGGTTCTCTGAAGATTCAAGACCCAAACAAAGGGCAAACAACACAAATCAAGTGTCGGGAATCCCGTGGCGCTAGTAAGTCTCTTGTTCT